>CABHPH010160285.1:0-11062 GCA_902168325.1 Peromyscus nudipes | reverse complement strand
AAACATCTCTCTCTCTCTCTCTCTCTCTCTCTCTCTCTCTCTCTCTCTCTCTCTCTCTCTCTCCCTCTTTCTTCCTCTCTTGACAGTTCTCACAATGAGCCACTGGAATTCCCTATGAGGACCAGGCTGGCTCGAACTCGCAGAAATCCTCTTGCCTCTGCCTCCCAAGCCAGGCTACCTTATGTGGCCAATAAAGAATGCACTTTCTGTATGGAATTGCTTTTGTACCTTTGCAAGGTCCAGATTACTATATTCATATATTCTGTACTTTATTTCACTCACTTCCGGTTTTCAATGCTACACTAATTTAATTCCAATAGCTAGCAGTTTCTTAAGTACACTTATTTTATTCCATATGTGTAGGTTGGCGTAGAAAATCACAAACATTTATTTATTTGGTGTGTGTGTGTGTGTGTGTGTGTGTGTGTGTATTGTCCACAGTGCAAACATTGAAGTCAGAGGACAAATTGCAAGAGTTGGTTCTCTCTTTCCACTGATGCATTAGAAATAAAAGCATAAACTTAAGCATATTTAACTTTTTGGCACATGTGTTTGACATGCTAAATTTATGTGATGATAATAGTTTAAGTAATTAATCTTTACAGAGTTTGAGGGTTCATGTATGTACATGCACACAATTGTATGCATTTGATACAGATAATTCAATTGCTAGATCAAACAGTGATTCTGTTTAGCTTATTGAATAATGACCAAACTGTCATTGAAAGTGACTGTACCATTTTATCCCCATCATCCTTATATGAGAGATCAGTCTACTCAAAATATGCTTTGTTTTAAAAGAGATGTCTTTGTATCATACGTTTGTGTTTGTCATTTTTCTTTCAATATTGTCATTTCGTGAAAGGCAAGGTAAGTAACTTACACAAGATGTTCTGACTGAAGTTCTTAGTGTCTGCAACCTCTTTGTGGTTTGCACTGTCATAAGGAACAGCAGGACATGATGAAGACCAGCCTGCTTCCCGGGCTTCTGGGCCAGCATTTCAAAGCTTGCAGGGTTCTACAAGCTGGGCAGGCAGTCCTGAAAGCCCATGCCTGAGGAAGCACACTCCCACAGGGAAGAAGGTGTCCTTTTTCCAGATTTTGGACAGACTTGAATTATCAGTGAGAAAAGGCAAAGTTACATAATAGTTTTGTTATGCTAAAGATGTTTGGGTAAAATTATGCATCCTGTATTTTGAGTTATTAAAAGTTCAAGATAAGAATGGTTTTCTGGAAGAATTTGAGATTATTATTGTTATTTTTTTAAACTAAACGCCCTAAGGTAGGGTAGGTTATTTCAGTATGAGGAATGCTTTTGTCCCATATGAAATTGATGTGTGTTATGTTTGTTTTTAAAATATTGGCCTTTAATATCCTTGGGTGGAGAACAGTGGATTTTTTTTAGGGCAGATTTGCTATACAGCTGATTCTAGCCTGACTATCAAACAGGCTTTGTTCTTCAAGAGAACTTCGTAGTAAATAATGTATATCTCTGAGAGTCCCTGTGGAAAGTCAGAATCGATTTAAAACAGAATTTTGACTTGTAAGTTCTCAAAGATATGTGGAAATTACCTTGTTTTTACTAGATTTTCCTTCCCTGTTCTTTACATTGTAAAGCTTTTTTCATCAATTAGGCTTTTATTCAGTTGCTGTCCTGAACAAAACTCTGTGCTAAGCCCAGGGATGTGTTTTATAAAGAGTTGCTTAATTCACTCACTCAGTATTTGTTAGCTAGCTTCAGGGTATAGAGCACCATGACAGACTACTGCATGGTAAGTAATTCTTGTCCTCTAGGAACAGTCAGTCCAAGTATTGAGGACGGAGGAGATATGGACACATGGAGTCGGTAGGTAACTGTGCGATTGAATGCCTAAGTGCTCTGTAAGGTCAGAGAGGGCTCGGTCTCTGTGAATGGGAATGATAGTCACATGTCAGAATAGACAGCTGGAGTGGGCTGTGAAGATGTTCTGATGGTGTGAGGGGAGATGGAAGGAGCTAGAGAACATTTGAAACTGTGGCACGAAGCAGTCAGGTTAATGTAAAGGAACGAACCAAGCTCTCCATTTTCATTAGCTGGAGGACAGCCTCCCAGGGGAAGCCTTGTGACTTGAGGGGAAAGTCTAGCAATACTTCAGATGGGCAGGCTCTATAATAAGATAGTGAATCCAGTCGAAGGACTTGGGTTTAGTTTCCTTGTTTATGAAATGAACCTCTCTCGGATGTGCAGTTGTGTGCTGTGCAGGAGTTTGAGATTTGTCTGTGCTAAGACGAACTAAGTTGTTTTTTTATTTTTATTTTTTTTACTTTTTTTACTTTTTAGCTATTTTGTTGGCATACAAAGTTTCGTAATGGCCCTTTCTCTCTTTCTTCCTTTCCTTCCTTTTTTCTTTTCTTTTCTTTTTTTTTTAAGACATGGTTTCTCTGTGTAGTCCTGGCTGTCCTAGAACTCACTCTGTAGACCAGGCTGGCCTTGAACTCAAGAGATCCGCCTGCCTCTTCCTCCTGAGTGCTGGGATTAAGGCATGTGTCACCACCAAGGTAGCATTTTCATATATATATATGTATGTCATTATATTTTGTTCTTGTTCATTCCCTGAATCTTTTCTTTAATGAGCCTGCCTAATTTTTAGCTCTTCAACAATCTAGTTGATTCATGCCAGTGGCAATAACGTTTTATAATTAGTAAATGATATCTTTTCCCAGATTTTCTTTTTCGTTGGCAACGCATTAAAAGCCTGAGATACAGGGCTCACTTTGCTTCTCCTCCTGTGGCTGTTGCTGGGCAGCCTCTTTATCCTCATACACCGTCTCAGTTTTTTTCCTCCTTTTGCTTTGCCTTGAGCAGGTGGGCCTGACTCGTGGTGAGAGTCTGGAGTTAACCTTCAGGACTTGCTTTTCTGACCACGTGCCATGCCACTCTACCGTGACTTAGCAGTTTTTGTTAATGTTTCTCATCCTCATGTTGGTTTATGCGGTGTGGTAATATTCTGGGATTTTGTGTCCTCTGGCAGCTTTCCTGGTGGAGTTAGATTCCTTAACTCACCGCACCAGTCTCTCACCATGTCCTCTTAACTGCTCGGACCCCACCATTTCCCTTTTTCTAGGCATTTTGACTTATTCGCGCTCTCACAGAGCCTGGTGCCTTGCTTTCTGGCTCTTGTTTTTCCAAATACCTACTTTTCTGATTCATCTAGCTGTACTCAGAGTGCCACTCTCTCTTTTCTTAGAGATTGCGTCTCATATGAGCATATGTACCTGGAAGCAGTCCCTGTGGGCACTGCTGCTCAGATGTTCTTGTATGTTTTAAGTAGCCATCTCTCCTGGGGCACTGCCTACTTTGCTAATGGTATTTGTGTGGAGCCACGGGACATAGTTCAGTTACACGGGTAGAATAATGCTGCCACAGGTTGACGCTCAGTGGAGATGTAGGTGGGGGCAAGATACACCATCTTTATTTCCTCATTCCTTCATTGCTTACCATTTCTACCACAGGCATGACTGGACTGGGCCTTAGAAAAGGAAGATTGGAGTAAATAAAAACAGTTGGCATGTGCTACAGAAGGAGAGAAAACTGCTTCCTTCCCCACTTCTAGTGCTAGTACATGCTTAGTGCTTATTTCTTTATTTCTTTATTTGACAATTTCATAATTTCTACAACATGCTTGGTCATTTTTCTCTCCCCATTGCCCTATTCCATTTCCCTCTCTCTCTTGCTAAACTGCCTGCCTCTCTGTCCTTCCTTCCTTCCTTCCTTCCTTCCTTCCTTCCTTCCTTCCTTCCTTCCTTCCCTCCCTCCTTCCCTCCCTCCCTCCCTCCCTCCCTCCCTCCCTCCCTCCCTCTCCCCCTTCCTACTTCCCTCCCTTCCTCCCTCCTTCTTCCTTTCTTTTTTTCTTATGACTTAATAACTGTAAATGGAGGCTGCTTGTTATTTACTGGAGCAACAATACTGGAGAAAACGACTCCCCTCCCACCAGCATCCATTAACTGCCAATAGCTTCTCAGGTGGCGGTGGGGCCTTCTGAGCGACTCCCCTGTTGCTGATGGAATTTTGATCTTGTGTAGTTCTCGTGCTGGTAACCATAGCTCCTGGGAGTCCATGGGTGCAGTAGCCCTGCCATGTTAAGAAGATAGTGTTTCATAGCACCCTTCCACATCCTCTGGCTCTTCCATTCTTTCTACTCCCTTTTCTGAAATATTCCTCAAGCTTTGGAGGGGGCATTATAGAAACAATGTCTTGTTTAATGATAAACACTTAGCAGTCAGTCTCAGCACTTTCATCAGTTATGAGTCTATGCATTAATTAACTGTTATCCACAGCAAACAGAATATTCCTAACTAAGACTGATCGCGCATGAATCCATGGGTATAAACATAAATATTTGGAAGGCAGTTTGACACCATGTCTATCTAACAAAACAGCAGTAGCTGTTCCTACACCTCAACTCCCCCCCCCCCGCCCCCCTGCTCAGGGCCCATGACCTCCAGCCATGGGCTTTTGACCATATTTGCAGTATTGGGCATGAATTCCCTTCAATAGACTGAGGTGTCAAATCTAAGGAAGTGGTTGGTTGGTTACCCCTACAACAGTCTTGTAACTGTTGCACCTGGAGCTGTATCTTGCCTAGCAGTTCACTCTTACAGCTTGCAGGGTTCACAGCTGGGTGTGACTATTGATGCCTTTTCTCTCCCAGCAGCCTGCATAGCACCTTCTGGTACCATGAAAGCTAGCTAGCAGGGAGAACCTTCCATTTCAGTTCCAGAAGACACCACAGTCTTCAGAGATAGGGTCACTACTTGTGGTAGGCAATGAAGAACAAAGGTAATAGCCTGTATTCCTGTAGACACCCTTGGAGTCTCCTTCACTAACAACTCATCAGGAAGCAGCCCACATCTGGCACCAGGAGCTCTGGAAGCAGTGTTGTCCATCTGTACAGGGTGCTTCCTTTTAAACTTTTTAGACGTTAGCTTGTAACGTTTTCACATGACCTTTTCATGCATCCTTAGTTTTTTTTTTTTTGCTAAGGATCCCTCTATACTCTCCGCTCTCCTGTCCCTTCAACCCTATCCCTGCTCAAATTATCCTGCCTCCAATATTGCCCACCTCTACTGTCCTATCACATGCCTTCTACTGTCTCCTCCCCCTGCTTCCTGCTCCCTGGCCTCCACTGTCACTCCCAACATTCAACTCTAAAATCCTAAAGTAAGATCTGCCTATGAGAGAGACTCCGTGGTATTGGTCTTTCTGGGCTTCGGTTACCTCACTTGATAGACAATTTCCAGTTCCATTCAATAGAAAATCCATTTCTAAAATTCAGTTTTTTCGTTCCTGAAGGGAAGGCACATGATAAATCAAATCCTTCAACCAGTGACTTCTTTTATGCCTTCCTTTCCCCTTCACCCACTTGCCTGTGCCTCTGAGTGTCTCCTTCCATACTCTGTCTTTGGGAAACTATCTCCTAGGATTTATTTTCCTCGGTTGTCATGTCTGCTAGCTTGAAATTATTGTGCTGTTGCCTACCAGCACTGCTCATGATAGCCTTTGACACTACATCTTGCACTGTGGCCGAGCGTTTGCATGACTTGCCTTAGATGTTGACGTCTTTTGAGGCTCTCCTGCCAACGTGAATTTTACAAGTGCCTTTTGTTCTTCTGGGTGTTCACTGGGCAACTCTTGAATAAGACATCATATACCTCTCCCAAAGATCAACTTTAAATTTTTCACATAGTACAGTTTAAACCAGTAGTACAAAGAGAAATAGTTCCTTTAATGTCCCCGAAGGAGTCTCATTATGAAGACAGAACTTGACTTTGCCATGCCGATACTGAGGATAATATTTCTCTGTTTCTAAATGACTATCATACTAGAATTGAACTCCTTTAGTTTTCTATTTGAGAGAAAGAGGTTCATGGCTATGTCATGAAGGTTCACTTTGAAAATAAAATCTAACTGCAGCTGTTGAATCATGATTGTTTGCAAGGTTAGATTAAATTATTAAAGGGTTGCTATTGTCTAGTCTCCTTATTAATGGTGTAGGTTTAATTTTTTTCTTTTGCATAACTCATACCCCTTTCCCTTTAATTGTCATATCCCTCCAAACGCTTGTCAACATCATTTCATCAAGTGCCCTTTGGTGCTCTGACAACCTGGCATGTATCTACTGTAGCACTGCACCATAATGATGATTGACCTCTCTGTTTTCATAGCTTATTGAACTCTGAGTAGTTTCTAATATTTACTGAAAGATAAGTGAATAGTGAAGCGGAATCTAACAGTTTAAAACCATTTCTCCTTTACCCCCACAAACCATAATGACTGTATATAAGATCTCGTAGATAGTTTATTTCTAGTTACTAAAATGTGGTTCTTCCAGCTAATGTTCAGTTTTGGGTTCAAGTTCAAATTTGAATTCTAAGGATGTTAATTAGGGAAAGAGGATTAGAGAGCTGCTGAGGCCCAGCTCACTACCGTCCTCTCCTCCTGCTCTGGAGCTGCTGTGTGCTGCTCTGCTTGGGAAGTTAGGAGCTGAAACAAGAGGTTGTATTCAGCATCAGTCTCCTGTACTCAGAAACGGCAGACTGTTGATCAACTGCGGCTTCTCTCATCACTAATTTAACTCTTCGTTTGTTTTGGCAACAGTAGTATTTTTTACTATCTCTCCCCCAAGTTTCCAGTGCAGTTTCTATTTAAGAGGAAATAATAATTATTGAGGAGTGGAAAGGAGAAATTAGGCCCAGAAAGCATATTTCCCTTTCTACATATGTGTATTCATATGCAAGTACACAGGAATTCATGAAATGCTAGCAAATTTATGTGTCATGGTTTATGTAAAGTGTAAGAGATTTTCAAAGTCAATGTTCACATTCAGATCTTAGCTGTCTGGCCTGCTGCTGCCCATTTGGATATTTTATAACAGATTTTTTGAAGGAAATATAGTAGTTTTTTTTTTTTTTTTTTTTTGGTTTTTCGAGACAGGGTTTCTCTGTGTAGCTTTGCGCCTTTCCTGGAACTTACTTGGTAGCCCAGGCTGGCCTCGAACTCACAGCGATCCGCCTGCCTCTGCCTCCTGAGTGCTGGGATTTTTTTTTTGTGTGTTTTGTTTTTTGTTTTTTGACTTTATTTATTTCTTTTTTAAATTACATTCATGATATTCATTAATTACACTCATGATATTAATCACATTTGTGGTATTCATAGATTACATTCACAGTATTCATTCAATTATATATATAATATGTATATATTTTAATTTTAAATGCTGAATGTCATTTATTTAAGGGGGGAGGAGGTCTTAAATACAGGCTTACAGAACAATGGGAGGACCCTGGAGGGCAGAAGTTCGCTACTGATGTTTTACAATCTTGCTTCTAATCTGTTAACGCCCATTATTCAGGGTACCAGGCAAGGAACTTCCCTTAAGCATTCAGGAGGGTGGAACCTGGCAGGGAATTAGCATAGGGAGAATATCAAGGTCAAGGTCCGCAAGCAAGGCAACAGTTACCCAAAACGGGGGCCAGGGCCCTACAGGTCCCCCTTTTATTAAAAAATGAGCTTCTGACTTGGGTTGCGTGGGACATCAGCAGGTCACCTTACCCGTCATGGAGACGCCTGCCCAGGCCACACAGGTGCTCTGTCTTAGGTTGGTGAGTGCCCCCCAGGTGTTACCTGTCTCTGAATACTCATTATCATACAGGCTCAATCGTGTGTGAGCTGCAGAGTTAACTGCTGCCAAAGATCTCAAAGTGGCGCTGGGCTTACAATCTGTGTGTTCGATACAGAGAAGACCAACAGAGGTCCTTTCTCACCCATAGCCAGTAGGCTAAAGGCAACTGAGCCATTCCCTTCCTTAACAAGCCATACTGTATGTTGGTGTCCTTGTAAGATAGTATCCCAAAAGCAACTGGAACTTGAGTTTATAAATTTATAATTTTCAAAGCCAATCGAGATGTATATAGCTACTGAATTAAATTTATCATGCCCCATAGAATGAGAGATTAACTAACTGTGGTAGCTACTTATGTTGCCAGGGTCTCCATTGTGCTAGCTGTAGTAAGCAATTATGAAATGGTAATCCCAGAAAGAGTAGCAGTGGTGGGCGCCATTGCTATAACAGCAACAGCGGCAGCAGCAATGACAAATTCTCTTCTGGATTGTGTGGACATCCACTGGCATGGATACAACTCCAGTAACACGTACTGCCAAGGCCCATTTTTCTTGATCCTAGCACGACTTTAGCTGGCAGCTCTTCTGGAGAATCCATTCTTATGGTTACAGTTCCTAGGCTTACATTAATGCTTGCCAAAGCTGGCGATGTTGGGTTCTCAATCTCCATTGACATCAGAAGGATAGATTTTTTCAAGAAGACCCATTAAGTCTCTGTCATGTTAGGCTTCAGCAGCAGCCCTAGGGCACGTTCAGTGCTCAGGAATCCAAAGAAGAACCTCATTGTCCTGAGGAAAGACATAAACAGAACCCCAGGGCCACGCGAACACTAGATCGGGTCTCCTCCACGTGTTAGTAGAAAGATCCTTCCATCGCTCCAGAGGGTGATTTGCCACAGGAGCTCTCCAGTGCTTGTCTGCATCGGATATTCTAGCAGAATCCACCGATAAACTCCAGTAGAATCCACCGATAAAAAATTTAAAATAGTCTGATTGTTCTTTATTTTATATCTAGAATCCACTTATGAGTGAGTACATACCATGATTATCTTTCTGTGATTGGGTTACCTCACTCAGGATGATATTTTCTAGGGAACTAGTAGTTTTAACCAAAGTATATTTCTTTGTATTAACAAAGATTAGTAAAATGCTTCTTTGTTCCAAGATTATATATATTATTTGACTTCTCTTATAGAAATTTCAAGAAATTGCAGAGAAAAACATGGAAAAATTGAACCGTATTGAGAACTCACATGAACAACTGGTTCTTGAGAATTCACATTTCAAAAATGCATTGGCCAAGACTCAGAGGGAACAGACATGCTTGCTGGCGGCATGTGCGCTGATGGCTGGAGCATTGTATCCCCTCTACAGCAGGTCATGTGCCTTATCCACACAGAGAGACTTTCTCCAGGAGCAAGTCAACAGCTTGGAATTTTTCAAACTGGAAATTAGAACTCTAGCCCAGGCACTGGCAGCAGTAGATGAGAAGAAGCAAGAAGAAGCCAAACCAAAGAAAAAAGCGTTCAAAGGACTGATTCGTGTGTTCCGGAAAGGTGCTATTGCCATTTTGGCAGCAAACAGACTCAAGATCTTGGGCCAATCCTGTGCCTCTCTTTTTACCTGGATGGAAAGCTGTAAAGAAGGCATAGGCGTGCTGGTGTGTACGGGAGAGCCCAAAGACAAGCGCAGATTTCCAAGTAAGATCAATTGTGCTTTAAAAAATCTGAGTTATATGTAAGTGAAGTACAATGTGTGTGTGGTTGGCTGTTATACCAAACCTTCAAAGAATTATGTGATACGTCAAATCATGTAACAAAGTCCAGTTTATCTTCAGATGTATGTGTGTATAAATGCTTATTTTATAAAAATTAGCCTTGCTTTTTTTGTAAATTGAGATTAAGAAGCAAATATGTATAATTTCAGTATTGTATAGCTTTATTATGTTTGAATCATCTTTTTTTTTAACAGTATAGTGGAGAGTTTATACATCAGTTTTTCAAATTGTGACAATTCAAAACAGACACTTAAAAATTATCAGAATAAGTTATCCATGCTTTCAGTGTAAAATCAGAATAAAATGATAAGAGTTAAAAATACCTTGAAGAGTTGTTTAAAAATGAGGCAAATATAAGTTTCCAGCTGACATTTCTTTTGTATGTTTTACTATTTTTGAGGAAATGGTAGATTTAGATGTTAACTTTTTAAAATTCATGCCCGGGGATGAAGCCTAAGGCTAACTTGCAGGAAACAAGTGCTCTGCCATTGCACTCTCAACCCTGGTGCAACTGCTAAAAATCAGGCTGTTGTCATACAACCAAAACGAAAGGAAACGTCTGTCCTTTCTGATGCTTGTTAGTTAGCGTTAGGTTAGTCAGATGCAACTAGATTCTCTATACGAGGGAGCTGTAGGCGTACAGTCTGATTTCCTTAAGCACCGGAACACTGCTAGGAAATTTAAATGTGCATTTTAATAACTTGCAGCATTTCATAATGGGTACTTCCGTTTCTGCAGAGCATCAAAGGGAGCAGGTACGTTGTTTACAAGCACTCACTTGGTTTACCAGTTCTGACCTTCTTGCTGGGATTGTCAGTTCTATGGTGGAGCTGCAAGACGTCATTAGTAAAACAGGTATGATCACTTTTCATGTCTGTGCAAAGTACACTTAAAAACAAATGCCTAGAAATTCCTTATGGTACAAATTTTAATCAGTTGTCTTGGGGGAAAATACATCTGTTTTTTATTTGGCCACAGAGAGATTGTTAAATTTGTATTTAATGACACAGTAAATGAAAGTAAATTTTGATGACAAACATTGTCTTTATTTATAAAGGGAAGTTTTGGCAAAAGTATCTACTCCATTCTTCCCCCTTTGTGATTTGTTTTTCCTATGAAAAGCAAACCACTAGTTTTCTTTTATTTATTTTTTTTAATTTTAAATTTTTAAATGTGTGTGGATGTTTTGCCTCCGTGTCTATATGTATGCACCATGTGTGTTCCTGGTGCCAGGAGGGCCCAGAACAGGGTGTTGGATCCTCTGGAGTACAGACAGTCGTGAGCCACCATGTGAGTGCTGGGAATCGATCCAGGGTCTTGGAAAGAGCAGCCAGTACTCTTCACCTCTTAGCCATGTTGTCAGCCCAGAGTTTCCTCTTTTTAAAGTAATGGAGACACTCTTACTTAGTTTTGGTCTTCTGGCAGTCAGTTTCAGAAGCTTGAGCAATAATAGCTGAGCCCGTGGGAAATGTCACATCTCATTTGGTGATATATGCATTTTTAAAATTTGTTTGTTTTCCCTGACTCAGGTTGTGTTTATTTATGTGCATGTGTGTGTTAGGAAGGTGTGATGATGACTGTTTTTTTCTGAGCCTTAAGAAATGTTGCCATGCTCTGGGTGAGCTG
>CABHPH010160284.1:11242-26780 GCA_902168325.1 Peromyscus nudipes | reverse complement strand
GGGGGGGGGTAGACCCACACCTAGCTCTAATGAGTGAATTAATGTGTCTAAACATGCCCCTAGATATCCACTCAAATTTTCTTTCTTCTTCAGAACCTGGCAAACTATACTAAATTACTCAGGCTTCTCTGCAAGTAGGGTAGCGGAGTGCCAAATTCTGCCCAGTTAAGCTAAGACCAAAGCTAAGCAAAGCTTTAGCTCTCCTAGTGCAGGTATTGCTGCTTCCTGACGCACAGGTATTCAGGTGTTCTTTCTCTTCAGTGTCTGGTGTTAGAAAGGAGAGCATCTCCATTTAGCATTTGTGACGGAATGACTAGGGTTTAGAGAAACACCACAAGAAACTTAAACTTACAGGCTGAGAGAGGGGGAGGATATATTTTTCATCTGCTGGGGCAGAAGGTATGGGGCAGGCAGTGGGGCTGAGAAGTACATGAAAACAAAACATAACCGCACACACACACTAACAAATGAATAAACAAAATCAAAATGGCAACCAACGCTGACAAAAAGTGATCCTCTGAGTCTTGTGTTATCACATATTTCGCCAAAATTTAATTTTTATGTAAAAATGAACAAGTATATCCATCTCATTAGCATGTAAATTTGCTTTCAACTTTAATAAATGGTAAATACATTTTTATGTATATCAGAGCACTGTCTTTTTAGTTTTATGTAAACTTTAACAAACTAGAGTCATTTGGGGAAGGAACCTCAACTGAAAAAGTATGCCCACCAAATCGACCCGCAGACAAGCCTCTGGAGGATTTTTTTGACTGATGATTGATGTGTGAGGGGCCAGCCCACTCACTATAAGCACTGCCCCTCCTGGGCTGGCGGTCCTGGTACTATAAGAAAGTAGATGAGCAAGCCATGAGAAACAATCCAGTAAACAGTGTTCCTCCATGGCCTCAGCCACAGCTCCTGCCTTCAGGTTACTGCCTTGAGTTCCTGCCCTGATTTCCTTCAGTGAAGGACTGTGATGTTGAAGTATAAGCAAAATAAACACTTTCCTCCCCAAGTTACTAATGGTCATGGTATTTTATCACAGCAATGGAAACTCCAACTGAGACAGTCTTAAGGTACATTTATTTATTATCAGTAAATGTTTGGATCTGTATACCTATTTTAATATACCTGTGTATTGGGTATAAAGGGGTCTCGAATAGAAAAAGTTTAAGAAGCCCTGAATATATGCATATACCCATACATTAGAGATGAGAGGGGGAGGCAGGTAAGTCCTCTTATGTGTGGTAATACTTTCAGCTGTTTTAGTTACTTACTCAATTACAGTTCTAAGGTATTAAGTAGGAAATTCCAGAAATAATTTACAAGTTTGAAGCTGTGTGCTCTTCTGAGTAGAATGATAAAATCTTGTATCTTCTGCTCCTCCTGCAATATGACTCATCCCTTTGTCCGCTGTATCCACACTGTAAATGATACACATCCATTAGCCACTTAGTCATCAACAATCACATTGCTTGTGTTCAAATAACCTTTATTTTATTTAACACACAAAAGCAGTCATATTGGTAATTCAGACATACCAAAGAGAGCTGTGATGTACTACCTGTGGAAAGGTATACGTTCCTGACTTAACAAGAAAAGAAAAAAAATCAATATACTGAGGTTGCTAAATAAACAGTAAGAACTAATCTTTGACCAGTGAAATTATGAAGAAGGAAAAAACAAATTTATGCTAGTTTTACTGTCACACTCCAGACTGCAAATGTTAAAAGTGTGTAAGTGCTTGCCTTAGTTAGGGTTTCTATTGCTGTGAAGAGACTCCATGACCACGGCAACTCGTATAAAGGGAAACATTTAATTGGTGCTGGCTTACAGTTTCAAAGGTTTAGTCCATCATCTTCATGGCAGCATGCAGGCAGACATGGTGCTAGAGGAGGAGCTGAGAGTCTTATATCAGGATCCACAGGCAGCAGAAACAACTCTATGTCACACTAGGCATAGCTTGAGCATAGGAGACTCAAAACCCACCCCCACAGTGACGCACTTCCTCCAACAAAGCCACACCTCCTAACAGTGCCACTGCCTATGGGGGCCATTTTCTCTCAGACTATTGCTTAATAAAGATGGAAAACTCATTACATTTGTGTATGGAGAACATGAACAATGTGTTCCAATTGATGGCAACCAGAAAGTATTGTGCCTGTATGAAGATTTCAGCCAGCGATCTCCTGAAATGAATGATTCTTCTGTAGTGATGTTATCCAAGTGGAACAGTTACACGGATTCAGGAATAGATTGGATGGGAATTTTTTTTTTTTTTGTTTTTTGTTTTTTGTTTTTTGAGACAGGGTTTCTCTGTGTAGCTTTGGTGCCTTTCCTGGATCTCACTCTGTAGACCAGGCTGGCCTCAAACTCACAAAGATCCGCCTGGCTCTGCCTCCCGAGTGCTGGGATTAAAGGTGTGTGCCACCACCACTCGGCTTTTGGGGGGGGCGGAAATATTTTTTTAACTTTTTTAAAGGGTACATGTGCTAATTAATAAACTGCTACCACATTTCTAGAAGTTGAAGAAGTTGGTTAAGAGAAGGGATAACACCCAAAGCAAGACATCAGCTGTGATGAGATAGCTCCTCTGGAAGATGCCCAGTAGTGCCTACATTTAGGTGCAAAGGGGGCACCAGAACGTGGAAAGACAGGTCAACTCTGGTACTTTGTGGTAGTGCTGTGCCACACATGATTAAGTGAAGAGTCATGTGTGCCAGTGAAGAACTCACACACACCCAAATACAGACAAACGAGTGAAGAACCCACACACACCCAAATACAGACAAACCAAAATCACATCAGAGAGCAAATGTGTTCACATAGCTTTTATTACAGTATATTGATTATTTCATCTTGTTAGTAGTAATTATTAATCTAACTGTGCCTAATTTACAGGTTACATTTTTGATGGATATGTATATACTTTATTTTTAAAAAGCATATTAGATGTAAGAGTCAGTGGTGTGAAGCCTCCAACTGAGCATCTGAAAACATCCCCTATTGATAAAAAAAAAAAAGACTCATAAAATAAGGATTTGGCCCAGAGGATTATGGAAACAGGTTAGTACTGTAAGTTGGCAAGCTGGTGACCCAGGAAGTGACTAGTTCCAACCTGAAGGCCAGCAGGCCAAAGTCAAGGAAGAATTGATATTTCAATTCAAGTCTGAAAACAGGAAAAAAAAAAAAAAAGTCCACTTTGGAAGCTAGCAGGAGGGACTAATTCATTACCCTTTTTGTTACAGTCAGGTTTCTGATTAGCTGAATTGAGGCTCAATGCAAATTAGGGAGGACAATCTTTATGGAATCTAGCAATTTATATGTTAGTCTAAACCAAGATCATCTTCACAGAAACAACCAGAACGTCTGAACAATTGCCTGAGGTACCCCACAACCCAGCCTAATTGACACAAAATTAGCCAGCTCACCAAGCAAAGAAATCTTTCCTATGGTTTCAGACCATTTGATCTGATTATTTTTTCATGTGCAAGCAAAAGAGACTTCAATGATAATACTTACTGCTTTAGAAATATACATGTATATATCTTTTTACACATTTATTAGATGCTTTGAAAATTATAAACTCATATTAGCATAACTAACATTTTCGTTAAAAAAAATAATGTGAATCCCCCAAAGTACCTAAGGGACCCAAAGGATTACTCAGACTATGCTTTGACAGCCACATTCATGACGAGTTCCTTGTCCGTCACACCACAGTCACCACTCACCCCTTTCTTTAACTTTGTAGCATCACATCCATCTTTTGTAACACAATCCTTAGTGAAGAACCTATTTGAGATCAGTTCAGACTAGACAGAATGCAACCCTTTCCTACTCAGTAATAACTGGTGACTCATAAAGACCTCCTGTTGTTTCAAACTTGGGACAAAGGGACCTAGGTGTCTATTTTACATATCAAAGCAGACCTGGCCTCCAGGTTCTCCCAGCATCCCTCAGTCCTGTTACAGGGTATCGCTGGCATACCCGCCCTCTATCCTGAACTCTCCAGTCCAGGCCTGGCTGCTCTTCCCCCAGAGGCTCTTCCTATATAATCCAGACATTTTAGTTACCCGCTCTTTTTGTACCTGTGGCCTCCTGGCTGCTGCACCTGGTTCCTCTCTCTCTTCCCCTCCCCCCACATGGCCCAGCTTAGTCTGGTCATGTCCGCTCTGGACTCTCCCAGATGTCTCTGCCTCTACCTATGCTCTCCCTTTTACCTACAATAAACTTTCTCCTCCACCATACCTAGTAGTAGTCATGTCTTTTCCTTTCCTTTCTCTTTTCTTTTTTTCATTCATCTGGTGCCGAAACCAGGGAAGTGGCTTAAACTATTTCCCTCCCCCAAGGAATTGTGCCGCTCTGAACAAAGCTGCTAATCTCCTAAGGTGTGTACAGATCATTTGCCTCTGCTGGCTTTTGCCACCCACCAAACTTGATTCCAGAGTCCACCTCTTCAGCCAATTCTTCCCTCCATCTTCTCTAACCATCCATCCCTCCTTGACTACTCAGTAAGTGTCCTCCCTCCCTACACTCTTTTGGGCCACCCACCACATGGGCATCTCCCTACTGTGCCCTTTCTGGCTGCCCACCACATGGACAATTCTACTTACTAGGACACTTGCTCCTCTCCAGCTGTTTTCTCCTCTACCTGCTCTAACCACTTGTCTCTCCCCCTTCTACTGGGTAAATGTCACCACAGAGCTCCCTGCTTTGTTGGCTTTTACTACAAAAGCAACACTGGAGTGCCAGGAAGCTTCTTCTCATCCTTCCTGGCCCCCAACACATGGAAGAGGATGTCTCTCCCTTGTGATTTGAAATGTTTCTCTCTGACAGGTCTCTGGGTTCACTTGGTGATGCCCTGGGTTGAAATTCTTGTTACCATGACATTTATCCCCTCTGCTCCCTCATGGCTCCTCAGCTCCTTCCTGGAACTTCCTCACCTCCCCATAGGAACTGCCTGTTGGGATTCTGCCGTGCTCCAGCTGCATGACTGTACATGTGCAGTTCAGGAGCTGGACAAGGGGTCTTGCGTCTTACATCATCAGTGTGCGCTGGTGATTATGTATGTGCAGCACGCAATCTGCCCAGGTGTGGCGTAGCTCCGTAAGCCCACCTGCGCCTTAAAGAGTCATGACTCAGACCCCACCCTCTCTCTCTGTTTTCTCTTCCCCCCATTTTTCTCTCTCTCTCTCTCTGCACATGCTCCTTCCCCAGGTCTGGTTCTCTTGCCCCCCCCCCCTACTTCCTCCTAATAGAGCTCTAATACTGATACTGGGGTTTGTCGTGGTGATGACCTTTCTGCGTGGTAACCTGCGCCGGTAACCAGTGCCGCTTATCATTCTCACACTGCCTATATGCTCCTGGGTCTGCGACCTTTCCTTGTTCCCCTTCCCCTCTAAGCTGTGTGCTCTATCTCTCCTTGTGCCCCACCCCCCGAACTGTACATTTCAAGTTTCCTTGCCTCCCTCTAGGAGCTGCCTGCTAAGTCCTATAGCTTCTCTGTGCCCTCTTGGCTTCTATGATATTGGAACCCTCCTCAGGTGGAGTTCCTGCTTGTTCCCCCTTGTCCCTTATAGCTACACTGTTTTCTCTCTCTCTTAGGTGCCTAACCTTCCCTATGGTGGAGTTCTTTTCACAACCTTGCCTCCTTTTCTCTTTGGGCTGAATTCCTTTCTTGGACTCAGAGATTTTCTTAAAGCCTCACTATCCTACTGTAAACGGCTTGACCTCAGCATAGCTTAATGGCCAAAAACAACGCACTTGAGGCTCTATGATTGCTCTGGGCTTTGCTCTCAAGAAGTCTTTTAGGACTATTGTGTGAACACTCTTTATCTCAGGATTTGTAAATTTGTTGGTTCTGGTTAAAGAATCTATAAAATCTGTAACAAAATTCAGCTTTAAACTCATAACAAATGGCATAAAATTAAAACCTATACATAGGAATGTTAATTTTCTACAACATCTTATATATGTGATTCAACGCTTATCTAGAATATACTGTATAAATAACTGTTAGGATCCTGGAGAAGTCTCACAAAACACTACCATCCATGTATGCAATCAACAAGAGCATTTGTTATATCAGCATGCTGGGGCCATCCATCCTACACAAAGGCAAAATGGTGATGACACTGAGAGGGACGTGTGGGTTCCTTTTAAGCACAGCTAAGGGGAGTTTCAGGGACAGTTAGATCATCTCAGATATGATTGGCTTACTCAAGTGACAATCATATCAGTGCATTCCAATTGGTTAGGGCTAGCAAGTGCTAGTTAAGGTTAGAGTTTTCCATTTTTGGGCAGGCCTGGACAAATCTCAGGCTCTGTCCTTATTTGGTTAATACCTTGAGCTATTGACTGTGGGGGCTGGCTCAGACCTGGTACATGCTATCTCCCTCTTCCCTGCTGTTAGGGGCATTGAAGATTGATTATCCATTGTTTGTGGCTTCCTCAGAAACTGCTTGCTTAGTCTCAGGAAGCTGAAATTGAGGCCTGATCTCTGACAGAAGACTGAGCAGCCTATTATGGTGTCTGCTTGGTCCTCTCAATAACTTAGATTCAACACTTGTTTAGGAAAACATGTTTTAAATAGCAACCATGTGACTTCTCCATCTTGGCTGATGACCTTCAATATATAAGTAGCCACATGACTAGTAGCCATCTTTACTAAAACTTCTCAGTCCTACTGAGCTTAGTTTATCATTGTATCTCTTTTAATAGACTAAGGAAGCAACAAGAAGTCTCCAAAATATTTTGGATTAGTGTGGATTTTTGTATACTGATAAAAATTTAAGGTTATACTCTCTACAACATACTATATATGTGATTCAGCTCTGGTTTACAATACACTCTATATGGTGATAAAATTTTAAGGTTATAAAGTTTATTCAGACTAACAAAAGCTAACAGAGATTTATAGCTAAGTACTTATGTCTTTCCTAACTGTTCAACACCAAGCTTCTAGAAACAACATATGCTTGATAAATAAGGTATATTTGATAATCAAGATTTATAAATTCCTAATATCTACTCAGGTTTACAGTAATATTTGTCTTGATTCTCTGTTTTTGCTCACTTTAAACTTTAGCTATTTGGATAAAATAAGCCATACAAAAACCCGAATATTCTATAATGGTACACTATAAAAGGATCAGAAAAGTTGCCAGTCTCTCTATGGACTGTATCTACGATTAAAAGTTTTATTTTGTCTGGGCAATGGTGGTGCATACCTTTAATCCCAGCACTTGGGAGGCAGAGGCAGGGGGATCTCTGTGAGTTTGAGGCCAGTCTGGTCTACAGAGTGAGTTCCAGGACAGCCAAGGCTACACAGAGAAACCCTATCTTGAAAAATTTTAAAAAAAAGTTTTATTTTGTACAGAGAGAAACCTTGTCTCAAAAAGTCACACACACAAATAAATAAATATATAAAACAAATAAAATTTTAAAAAGTTTTACTTTCATGCTAAAGGAGTTTCAATTCAAAAATTGTTATTTTTAAGGCTCAAACGTAACAGGGATAAAGCTAATAAAATCCTTATCTTATAAAGCTACTAACTTATTATAAACTGGTAAAGATGATTAAGACATCCAAGTTAAATGATCAAATCCTTTTTTTTTTTTTTTTTTTTTAAGGCAGTTTCTCTGTGTAACAGCCCTGGCTGTACTGGTACTCAATTTGTAGACCAGGTTGGGCTTGAACACTACAGAAATCCACCTGCCTCTGCCTCCCAAGTGCTGGGATTAAAGGCATGCACCACCATGCCCAGCTCTGATCAAATCCTTTAATGTGTTCAGAACTATACTTGTAGTCATGCTAAGTACTAGTGTATTTAATTACAGAAATTAGCTTTATTTAGTCTCCTGTATGTATTTTCAAAGTTAAGCTTAAGCAAGTAACTGAATCAGGTATACTTAATAAATAGATGGTCCTCAAACTCTTCAGAGATCTACTGACTATAACATTTAATAATAATAATAAACACTTTGTGATAGAGAGCTATACCAGATTCTGACATGACCCCTAATCTCCAAAAATGATGATGGGCACAGAAGAGACTCTACCTGGAGCCTGTTTTAAATGTGGCAAAGCCAGGCACTGGGTAAAATGCCTTTCACCTCACCTGCCACAGTTCTCTGTCCAAACAGTGGACAAGAAGGACACTGGGGAGGTGGTTGACCCACTTTGCTTAGACAAGGTAGGCTAATCCTCTACAAGTTCCTACTCCACAGGAAAGTCTGTTTGGACCTGGAAGCTTAAGACTGACACTGTCCTGGACCTCTGCCCCCAATGACCATGGAGGAACCAAGGATGATTGTCCAGCTAGCCGGTAACTTCTGTCATTTTTAATAGCTCGTGTCCACTCTGGACTCTCCCAGATGTCTCACCTCTACCTACGCTCTCCCTTTTATCTGCAGTAAACCTTCTTCTTCACCACACCTAGGAGCAGTCGTGTCCTTTCCTTTCCTTTTTATTTCTTTTTTTTCATTCAGTTACTCATTAGAATTTTTTATTAGGCTAATATTCATACTGCGATAAGGCTGGCATAGACTTTACTGGATAGCCTAGGATGGCCTTAAGATCATGGCAATTCTCCTGCCTCGGCCTCATGTGTTGCTTATAAGTGCTAAGTTTACAGGTATGAGCCACTGTGCCCTAAAATTTACTTTTGGCAGAGATTCTTAAATTTTCTTGCTATATAATTTTATCACCTGAAAAGCAAACTTACTTTACTCTTTATTTCTCATATTTTGTTTTCTTATTGCATTAGCTACAGCATGTCCAGTGTGCCAGTGATAGTCATCTCTTTTCATGGTGATTTTGGTATATCGCCACATACAATTATTTTATCCTGGGCAATGAAATGGTTCAGCAGGAATAGCCCTTGCCTGCAATCCTGATAACTCTAATTTGATTCCCAGAACCTCTGGGGAAAGGAGGGGGACTCAGTTCTGAAAATTGTCCTCTGATCCCCCACACCCGTCGTATGGCACATGCACAGAGTAATTATTAAATTTAATTTCATTTAAAAAAATTAAGCCGGGCGGTGGTGGCGCACGCCTTTAATCCCAGCACTCGGGAGGCAGAGGCAGGCGGATCTCTATGAGTTCGAGGCCAGCCTGGGCTACTAAGTGAGTTCCAGGAAAGGCGCAAAGCTACACAGAGAAACCCTGTCTCGAAAAAAACCAAAAAAAAAAAAAATTAAAATCAGTAGTGTATGGTGGCACACATCTTTAGTCCCAGCACCCAGGAGGCAGAAGCGGGCAGAGCACTGTGAGTTCAAGGACAGCCTGGTCTATAGAGCGTGTTCTAGGACAGCCAGGGCTACACAGAGAAATCCTGTCTCAAAAAACAAAAAACAAAACAAAAAAAAAAAAAAGAAAAAAAGAAAAAAGAGTCACATGGGTGGTATTCGTTTGTTTTTTAAAAAGACACGAAGAGGTCCTGGAGAGCAACTGAGACTTGGCACTGTGTGGCAGAAATGAAGTTCCTAAAGAGAGCCCAGGAGAGGTTATTAGTGAAAACACAGCCCAGTTGCAATGACAGTCTGAGAAAATGCATAAAGGTCTGAGGATGGAAAGTGACTTAAGGTCATGAAATAACGTTTCCGATTTCTTTCCTGCTCTATGCTATTGTTATATTAAGAGTTTAAAAGTTCGGGAAAGCTATACTCCATGTGGTTCAACCAGACCACTTGCTTGGTGGCATCTGGAGATTGCTCACCAGCAGGCTGCCCAAAGGAGAAACTTATCCCAATAACACCTGAATCAACTTCTAAAACACCTGTCCCCTATGCTTGCTCTCAGTCCCTAGGTATAGACACGGTAGACATGGTCCGTCGCTTCTCAAAGGTCCTTACAGCCCTAACACCACCTCTCTTAGCTGATGCTGGCACCTCCCTGTCACACCATCTCTTGTTTCATACCTTAACCTCTACATATCAGCTACTGAATAACACTTTCTAGCCACCTTGGAGAATGCTGGCTGCGTGCGTCTCCTGGGTCAGACTCACAACCACCATTTGTGGCCTCACCCATTGTCTTTCCAGATTCTCTCACCTTGCTGCTCATATATTGCTCTAAGACAAATGTCACTGCCATCTCTTATCTCTCCCACATCTCTCTCTTTGGTATCACAGACTGCTTTAACTCCTCAGGAACGTACTTTTTGGGCACACTGGATTCCTCAGACTATAATAATACCCTGACCCTGAGCATTCCCACCCAGCCCCTATGTCCAAATGTTCACAGTCCCTTATTTCTCTGCAGCACTCAAGTTTATCACTGCCTACCCCCTGGATGGTCTGGGACTTGTGCTCTGGTGTTCTTTTTTTCCAAAACTAGGAGTGATACTGGTGAAGAACCCTTGCCCGTTCCCCTCACAAGGTTTATAGCAGCACAGCATGAGAAATGAGCAGTTCAATCTTTATGTTTCTTAGCAGTCCTGGGTATAACCACTGGTGTTGCTACTGGAGCGGTGGGACTACTTCTCTAGCTATTTACCATCAGTTTTCCTCTGAGTTCATTCAGGATCTCCAACAGGTGGCTCAGACCATCCTCACCCTCCAGGGCCAAACAGGGCCACTATGGTACTACAAAATCAGGGAAGATTAGATAGATCTATTAACAGCAGAGAGAGGTGGCCTTTGCCTCTTCTTCAGGGAGAAATGTTGCTTTTATGTCAATCAGTACGGTACAACAAAGATAAGATCTGACAACTCCATGTTGCTTTCAAAAAATGTAAGAATGCCTGTGGCCGATGGATTGTTGACAGTCCAATACGGAATTGGATATTTCCTAACCCCCTTTCTCCATTTCCTAATCCTACTAATTGCAACTTGCCTTATAAACTTCTTGTCTAGATTTCTTCAAGAGCGGATCTGAAAGATTTCTAACCAGACTTTTAATAAGTTGCTATTACAGGATTATAAGCCCCTAATTATGGGACCAGCGGCTTATGCCCTGATGGTGAGGAACAAGCTTGCCCCCTGGACTTTGCCCCCACACAACAGGAAGTAGTTTAAATGATAGTATCACCTCTTTCCTGACCTCTGATTGTTTCTTAACAATAAACAAAAAGGGGAAGATGTAGAGTAAAAAGTCTGAGCTCACTTCTGGGTTGTGAAACCCCACCACCACCACCACCAATCCTTGAGCTCAAAAACCCACTAGTCCCTGGGCTCACCACAAGCTCAGGACTTGAAATCCCACCGATCCCCAAGCTGGAAATCTTCACCCTGGAAAACTCCACCCCCAAGAGAACTTAGATAAACCTACCTTCCACCCAGTTCTCTGCTGCTTCTTACCAGAGAAGAGGCAGCCATCTTCTTGTGTCTTTCACAACAAACTCTTGTGTGAGGTTTGTTGTGTAGTGTGACTTCGTGGTATTCCTTGGCTCTGGTCTGCTAGGATACCTTTCCCTTCAGAGCTGTGACACTCACATTGGGTAAATCTTTCCTCTCAGAGCTACAACCCTTACATTGGAGAACCTTTCCCCTAAGAGCTATAACACTTACAGTGCCCACACATTTATCATTTGTCATACACACACACACACACACACACACACATTAGAAAAGTCCTATCACTTTTAGCTGCAAACAGCACAAAAGAGTAATTTTACTTCCCATCTTTTGTTTGTTTGTTTTGCTCTGTTTTTGAGACAGGGTTTCTCTATGTAACAGCTCTGACGGTCCTGAAACTCACTTTCATATGTATCTGTAGGAGTATATTCGCTGCCCCTTTTTTGTCTTTTCTGTGTGATTTCCACTGTAATTGCTATCTGCACTATGAAGATGTAGCCACAAGGCCCTCACAAGAGGGCAAGATAGGGCCACCCAATCTTGGATACTCAGGCTCCAAAACTGTGGGCTAAATACATCTCCTTACTTTTTTAAAGTACCCAGCCTCGAGTACGTGTTCTAGCAACAGAAAACAGGCGAAGACCGAAACCTTATCTTTAAACATCTCTATTCATGTGCCAGTGAGGGCCAGGCATAAATATAATATTTGCGCAATTACTGCGGAGCAAATGGGCTTAGAAGGAGAGGGACACATTTGAACGCCATCAGCAGGATAAAGAAATATACCATCGTGTGATTTGAGCTAACAAAAAAGTCTCATTAGCTTAAACAAACTGTAGTTATTAGGCTAAGAAACTAAGGAAAAAAAACCAAAGGTAGAAAATTCTACATTGAGCTCTGCATTACCTCATTAGCAATCAATTCTCACTGTTTCTGGTTTTTCTATTGCGACTGTCAACACATACACCCATTTGGGGACATATTTGGGGGAATTCATCTCCCTGGGGGTCTCTTAATTACAGTAATTAACCATCTTCCCCCATTGATTACCAAAAAGCAAGGAATATGACCCAGAACTAGCCAAGCCTCATACCCTCCCTCCTTAGTAACAGTCAGTCATTCAAGAGGGCACATGTAACACTAACGAGCCAATCAGAATCCTTCCCTGAAATTCATGGAGGGCTACTAACAGAGATGAATTTTCTGATGGAAGTGCTAAGCTTGAAAAATTTGAAGTGTTAGAGCTATTTTCCCCAGAAGTTTGTCTGGAGTGAAAAAAATAAAAATTAAAAAAGCCAAACCACTGAGAGAAGCAGGGCACAGAAGAAAGAAGAAGATATTTAAGCCAGTGTTTGAACCTCTAAATCCAGTTATGATTAAAGCCAGCCTGCCCTGAATGAAGCGCTCAAATACAGGAATCAATAAATTCCCTTTGGACCTCTCTAAGCTGGGATTCTGGCATATGTAATTGAAAGATCTCCAGTTAATGCACATTGCTAATCTGAAGCCTAAGAGAATTATACTAGATGGTACATACCTGATTAGGGGAAAAATAAAGGCATCAAAACCACCTCAAGAAGAGGCACATTGCTTCCTGTGATTAACAGCCAGGGCGTATACCCTCTAGTCTACGACACCCATCTGGGTTGTCTCTGGTTTTCCTTTTGTGAGCGTGCAGTGGTAGGGACTGAACCCAGGGCCTCAGACATGCTAGGCAAGTGCTCTACCACGGAGCTACACCCCCAGCTGACATAGGGACCTAGCTTTAAAAATGATGGGTATTATAACACTTGGAGCACTATGGATAATTATTTTCTTTTCTAAGGGAGTCCTTGGTTTCTTTCCACTGATCTACATAGACCTTGTTTTACAAAAAGAGGTTTTACTTTATTTTATATTTATAGGAGCTGGAGTTATAAGATGTGTAAGCTGTCTGACATGGGTGCTAGGATCTGAATGACAGTCCTTAGAATAGATCCAAGGCGCTCTTAACCACTAGACCATCATCTCTCCAGCTCCTGCAAGTTGTTTTTCTAAACAAACTCCTTTTGCATACTCGTTTTTTAAATGATTATTATTTTATTTTGTATATGGGCATTGTGTCTTCAAACTACACGTGTGCCTGCCAGATGAGAGTATCAAAGCCCTGGAACTGGGGTTTCAGATGATTTTGAGCCATCATGTGGGTGCTGGGAATTGAATCTGGGTCCTCTACAAGAACAGCAAGTGCACTTAACCTCTGAGATGACGTCTCTCCAGCCCCCTTTTACATACTCTTTATGTGCTCAAAAAGTAAAGTAACCCTGGAAAATGGGTGAGAGATAATATCAACTACAGACCTGCTGTGAAATAATAATTTCACCTGGGTAACACAAATGCCTAAACCGTACTAACCTAGAACTGCAAATTTGGGGAATATTTCCACTAATACTAAAACAAATTCTCAATGCTAATTCCTTTGCCAAAAAATCACCTCTCAGTGCAACCTGATGGGAAGGCTATCTTTCCGTTGTCAGAAACAGGTACCTAACACTACTGTTCTAGCCTCCTCAAGTACCCTCCTGTATCACTGCAGGGGACATCAAGGTGTCTACCCCAGTTCTTCCCACTTTGACCCAATGAGCTAACCATCAGAGTCTGATGTCAAGAAACATGTTCTTGGCCGGGCGGTGGTGGCGCACGCCTTTAATCCCAGCACTCGGGAGGCAGAGCCAGGCGGATCTCTGTGAGTTCGAGGCCAGCCTGGGCTACAGAGTGAGTTCCAGGAAAGGCGCAAAGCTACACAGAGAAACAATAAACCCTTTTACAAAAAAACAAAAAAAAAAAAAAGAAAGAAAAGAAACATATTCTTTTCCCCGTAGCTTTTCTGCCCTACATGTTGTCGTCTTAGACATGAAATCAACTTGTAACAAAATGCCAAGTAGGGCACAGAGAAGATTATCTCACAGAATCCAAGGATAGGAGTTGAGGCTCGGTTTTATAAGAAACAGAACAAGGGGCTGGACTCGGCAGTTAAGAGCACTGGCTGCTCTTTCAGAGGACTGAGAACCCGTCACCCACATGTAGGCTCACGGTCACCCGTAGCTCCAGTTACAGGAGATCTCATACCTTCTCCTGGCCTTCCCTGGCACCAGACATGCACGTGGCCCACAAACATACATATAGGGGAAACACTCATATACACAAAACAAAATAAACAAACCAAAAATAAATAGGAAGTGGTCAAGCACTAAGGCAGATAACTTCGGCTTTGTCATCTGCTGAGGGTTCTTGGCCTCTTGGACGCCTCTTGCATTTGTCCTCAGTAATTTGGTTTTCTTTACCTTTTCATCTCCAGCCTCAAACATGACCGTCCCAGATAACAAGGTTTCTTCCTCATTGTGTGTGTGGGGGCAGGGGGAGAGCAGGTTTGAGATCTTCCTCATTTTATTAGTCATATAGACTAATACACTTCTTATTTATTTTGTACCATCTTTTCTCCCCCTCACTTTTGTTTTTAAAGAAAGGATCTCACTATGGAGGTCAAGCTGACCTCAAACTTGAAATCCTCTTACCTTAGCCTTCTCGAGAGCTACGATTGCAGACATGTATCACACCAGGCTTGAAACCCTTTTGTTTTGTTTTGTTGTTTCTGATAAAGGGTCTCTTCTGCAGAGTACATTTGTCTCCAGCTGTCTGTGGGACTGTCCTGGGACTCCTGATACCCTGCTCCCATTTCCCAAGTACTAGATGGTCCTACCACATACAACATGCTTGAAACCATCTTGATTCTGATTTCAGGGAGTCCAGACTAACATATCTCATATCAATAGGTTCTAAATTACTCACTCTTTAAAAGTGGAGGAATCACACGTATCTTCAATCTAAGTACTTGACGGGGGAGGTGCAGGTGGAGCTCTGTGAATTAAAAGTCAGAGCTGGATAAAGAGACCTTGTCTCAAAAAAAAAAAAAAAAAAGTTGAGCCAGATGCAGATGTGGTTGTTTATGCCTACAGCCCAGGAGCTGGCTAAGGTAGGAGGAGGACCAGCCTGAGCTACAGAGTGAGTTCAAGACCAGCCTGAGCTACAGGGTGAGTTCAAGACCAGCCTGAACTAAAGAGTGAGTTCAAGACCAACCTGAGCTACAGAGTGAGTTCAAGACCAGCCTGAATTACAGAGTGAGTTCAAGGCCAGCCTGAATTACAGAGTGAGTTCAAGACCAGCCTGAGCTACACAGTGAGTTCAAGACCAGC
>CABHPH010160283.1:9148-81484 GCA_902168325.1 Peromyscus nudipes | reverse complement strand
ACCACCACCACCACCACCACCACCACCACCACCACCACCGCCCGGCACATTTTTTTTTTCTTATATTTCTTGGCTACTTAGACATCTTCTTTGGAGAAGTGTCTGTTCAAAGCTATCCTACTTCTGGGTTCGTGTCCAAAGGACATGAAAACAACCCACTTCATGCCTACTGTGACACTATTCATAATAGCAAAAATGTGGAATCAACCTAGACACTCAACAAGAGATGAACAGATAAAGACAATATGGTACATAAGGACAACTGAATATTATTCATCCATAATTAAGAATAAGATCTTATCAACAAAATGTTCTTCCAGCAAAATAAATGGGACTGGGTGGGGGTGGGGAAGGGGAGGGTATCATGTTAAATAAAATCAGCCAAACATCAAAGACAAGTATGCATATTCCTTTTCTTATGCAGAAACTAAGCAAAGTCTACCTGGATGGAGAGTGGAGTTTGAGAATGGTAATGTGGTTACCATGGAGAAAGGAGGCTGTATTTGATCAGTGTGTGTGGTTATGCCGGGGTTGAAAAACCACACTGAACTCTGATATATGATTACAACATATTAATCAACAACATAAAAGACTGTACTTTCAAGGATCATTAATTTCATTACTTTGAGAAGGTTCACTGGACGTGTAGAGTACTAGAAAGCCTGTAAAGGAGGCTCAGCATCCTCTCCTGAGCATGAACAGGAGGCTCAGCATCCTCTCCTGAGCATGAACAGGAGGCTCAGCATCCTCTCCTGAGCATGAACTGGAGGCTCAGCATCCTCTCCTGAGCATGAACAGGAGGCTCAGCATCCCCTCTTGAGCATGTACAGGAAGCTCAGCATCTTCTCCTGAGCATGAATAGGAGGTTCAGCATCCTCTCCTGAGCATGAACAGGAGGCTCAGCATCCTCTCCTGAGCATGCAGTTGCCTTTTGTTCTCACTCAATGCACCTGCCATTTACGAGTGTCCTCTTCTTCTGGGAGGGCAAGAGGGAAGGCGTGTCATCTCAGTGTGAAAATAGAGGATGATGATAAAATATTTTTAAATACTACAAAATAAATTCTCTTATGTGCTAAGCAGTGGTGTCTCCATGAAAAAACACCCATTGACTTGTCTCTTTGATCATTTAACAATTGATATTGCTCTACAGATAATATACTCCTTTTAAAAAATCAAACATATTAGAATTAAGCAGTGTATAAGACTTAAAATATAAAACTCTAAATACATATTTTATTTCTTTTAGCCCAGTCCTAATTTTCTGTGTTTATGCTAACTTCCTCTTTTTCTAAATTATAGTTGCCAGACTTATTTATTTTATTGTCATTTACAGAAAATATCTCAGGTTTCCATATCAATTTTATATTATTCTGTTTTCTGAGTAACTTCTGCTTTTCTCCTTACTGTTTCCTTTCTCCTAGTTTATTTGAGTCAGTTTTGAGTTCCTTCACCTTAATACTTCACACGTTTAAATTCTATCCTGTCTAAATTGAAAACAGTAAAGCCTAACTTCATGCACATGTAGCTTTGGCCATTTCCAAGAGTTTTTAAATGCAGAGATCTGATTTTTCCTAATTTCCAAATAATGTGTAATCATAGTGTTGATGTTTTCTTGGCTCTCAAAGTATGAGAGATTTTTTTCAAGGGTTTGGAATTTGTTTTTGGTACTCTATGCTAATTTTATTTTTATTTCATCCCCATCACAGAACTTAACCAGACCCCTCCCGATAGTCTCCTCAGCAAGTTTTTGGTTTTTTGTAAGGTACTATAGGTTAATTGCTGGCAAACGCTCCAAGAAGAATGAAAAGAAATTTCTACCTCCATTTCTAAACACAAAATGATCTAAATTCACTAAAACAAAGGTCAATGTTATTATCATCCATTTTCTCTTCTGTCATTTTGCCAAATCTGTACAATGGTTCCTTGGGTTGTGGGTGTTTGGTTACATGGGTTATTTGGTTTTTGTTGTCTTCACATCTATAGGATGCAATGTATGTCCATCCATGGTGAGTCTGGATCATGTGGAAATAGTATTCCATGACCCCACCTTTGAATAAAATGGAGTTTGTGAGCTTATAATATCTTTTAATTCACTAGGTATATTCATTGTAGATGTCTCTATGTAACAGCCATTTTCATATATGATATCATTTATTTGGAACATATTTCATATGCCATGCTACCCATTCTTTCATTCTTCATATGAGCCTTTTTCATTTCTCAACTGAAGATTCTGCTTCCACGCCATATATGCATACATAATTTTATATATCTATGTAAAATACAGAAATCATAAATGAAAGAAAACATATATTTGTCTTTCTCACACTGATAATGTACTTCATGTGATTGTCTCCAGTTGCATTCATTTTCCTGCTAATTACATAACTCCAACCCTTCTTTATAACTAAAAAAAAAAAAATCTCCATTATGTGAAAATAAAGACCACATCCACTTTGTTGTTGGATACCTAGGCTGGTTCAATAACCAAGCTATTGTAACTGGGACTGCAATAAATATTGACTCTGAGCAGGGACACTTGCATCAGTATCCTACTCATGAACTTTTTAAAGAGCATTCTGGGAGACTTAGATAGGATCCTTTGAGCATCTTATACCATACTTGCTGAGAATGACTCAGATGATGGAAGTTAGCATATCTGCAGTCACTTCTCTTGGTAAAACAACCAAATATCCTATAGGAAGCAACTCAGCTGAAGCAGGATGTGCTTTAGCATAGCTTCATGGTGGGAGTGGGATGCCACAGCAGGGCTCTGGCTGTTGAGGAGAGAGCTTGTGACAGAGCTTGTTAACATTGTCTCATGGGTCTAGAAGCAGAGCCAGGATAGGAAGAATGGCTAGGCTACAAACCTCAGTGCCAGTCTCCAGAGACCAGCTTCCTCCAGCTAGGCTCCATCTCTCAAGGTTCCTTCCAAAGGTTCCACCACCTCCAAAAATAGCATCGGCACCTGGGAAGCAAGTATGCACACATGAGCCTATGGGACACTCATGCCCCTCCTGTGCCTCTAACTCCTACTGGACAAGACTTTCTGTAGTGCCAATTCCCACCCAGTGACTTTCCCCTGGGTCTCAGTGACACCACCTCAGTGCTTTGCCCCTACAGCCCAGGCCCTACACTCTCTGTGCGCCATACACCTCCCTCTTTCACTGTTCTTCTATTAGGTTTTAAGAAATGCACCCAGTGAGACCTTCCTTAACTGTGCTCTCCTTAACAACAATTACATATTCTGCGGTGTTCCTTTCTTTACTGATTCAAATGTAAATTGAAACTTTATTACAGTATTGTATTTTGTATTTCTCTGCCCTCTCCCCCATCTCTCTCTCTCTCAATCTTGTTTCCATCTCAGCAACATTTTAATCTTATTATTTCATTCTATTTTTCTTTTGTAGAGTCCAAATTTATTGAGAACACAAAGACTCATCCTAGTAAATGTTTTTGACTAACTATTCCATATTCTCTCAAAGGTTTATTTTTCTTATGAATCTCATATTCTCCATTTTATTCCTCTCACCCACATCTCTAAAGATTCCCAGTTTTGCCTTCTTGTGGTTCATGAATGGTCATGAAGAGATCTGGTCAGGCATGCTGCTAGTAAATACTCACATGGTTCTTCTTTGATGCTTTTTACTGACCATATGATTAGTATGAGAACTCATGAGCAGACCTTACAATAGAAGCTGATTAAAATGCCCAGCCCTTTGCCTTATGTCTACTAAACCAGAATGGGCTTTGAGTCTTCACTGCCTGGCCATCTGAATGTATGGAAAGGGATTTGTTCAAGAATAAACCTACATGGACTTCTTGTCTTTGTGAAAGCAATAGAGAGACATTTGCGCTCACCAGCATACAACTGTCTCATGGAGCTATCTGTCTGCATGCCCTCAGCCTATTGATTTCATAATCCTGTATTGCTGTGGGCTACATGTATCCCCCACGTTCACATACTGAAGCTTACCTGCCAGGGTACAGTATTAGAGGCAATCCTTTAAGAAATTATTGTCATGAAGGCAAAGCCTTTGTGGATGAGATCAGGATCCTTAGGAAGGGGGTGGAGAAAGTGGGGGCCAGTTTGTTCTCTTCTTTTCTTCCATCAAATGAGAACACATCTCTCCCTTTTCAGAGTCTCAGCATCAACTGTGATGTTGACCCAGAGTAGAGAAATAACTCCCCCAGAAAGGTTAAATAATTCTCCCCTTTCAATTCATTCCTTTACTAGGAGCTAAAAATTCACACAGTAACAGGAGTAGTGGAACAGGGTTCAGGAAGAAATCCTGAAATTTACTGAGACCTAAGCAACAGCACATCAGTTTTTGCTCCTCCACTCCATTCCCTCCTACAGTTCTTCTGTGTGCTTTATCCTAGCACTTACTTAATTGTGACATTTCATGTTCACTTGGGTGTGTGTCCATATGCCAATAGGGATCCACGTTCATCCTGGGGAACAGTGATGTCTTAGTTTCCATAGCCACAGTATATTCATTTCTCTCTTGAAGGATTGATGGACAAGCAAGGAAGTAAAAAGGTCCTGGCAAGGTGGGATTGGCAGGCCCCTGAGCTCACTAACCAGGAGCAGTGGGTGTAGTTGAATAGTATAGGATTGGGGCAGATGAGAACTGATGGAGACAGGACATGGAGTAATATCAGAAAAAGCTGCTTTCCAAAATAAGCCCAAGAATCACAGAGCAGATACTATGAGCTGCAGTGTGAGCCATAAAGGCAAGTAGGAAAGAAAGAGAACAGAACCCCGAGGATAGGACACCACATTGCCTCTATTTAGCATGAACTGTGTGATTCCTGAGAAGGGGTGTTTAAAAATCAGAGCCAGGGTGGATGTAAAGCAGGCCCTCCCTGAATGTTTTATTACATTGGCACCACTGAAATGAGTCTTAAAGGGAACATCACCACTACTCTCATCAATCCTTAGCTTGAAATCCCTCGCCCCCAAATGACCCCAGGTGAACAGGATTTGAAATTACACAGACACGTCCCTTTAGAATCCACTCATCACTTCTGTCTGAGATCTTGAACCACTGCCCTTTTTTGAGCACAGTTTCTTCAGCTGTAAAGAGGATAATAGCACCTGTGTCCCAGGGCTTTGTAGAGGATTGATCCGCATAAAAAAGAGTCAACCCCAGCAGAATCATTCAATAAATGTTGGTTTGCACCCCACCTTCGCAGAATACCTGTGAGTCTAATGAGGGTGAGACGAGATGCTTACTTAACAATTTAGAGTGAGGCAGGTCTGGTGAGCAGATGTGCATTCCTGATTTCATTATGTGCCAGAAGATGAAAACGAACAGCCCTGCAGTCACGCCCCATCCCTCGCAGCTAGCTGCCTTTCTGCTGAGGGATTTACGTTCTGCGTGATTAGGCCTGAAATGGACAGGAAGCTTTATTGTGCTCGGCTGGCAGGCCGTGGAGTAGCAAATTGATAAAGACGCCTGGGTCAGTGGCAAGCTAGGTGGTTCCTAATTTATAGCAAGGTATCCAGGTCCATTACTCAGCCCCTTCCTCCCTGCTCCTACCTTCCTACCCTTGCAACTAGACCCTTCTCTGCCCTCTTCTGCCAAATGGTGTCATATTTATGGAAAAGAAGAAAATTGACTGATAAAGATGAGCCAAGCCCACAGCAAGTAAATCCCCAGGCAAGCAACATGTTGTAATTTGACTCAACACAACAAACAATTTCAGTACCCTATGCCGGGTGTTGGGATGTCTATGATGCAAGCACACAGGTTCACTATAGTCTTAGCATCTAACTAACTTCTTTGTTTCTTGTGTGTCAGGGTCAGGGAGGAATAGTAGATGCTCAACAAAAAAGTAGCATTCATTATCATTGTTGACTCCCTAGGTTCGGAGTCTCCAAACCTTGGCACCAGCCTTTCTCTTTTCATTGTGTGTGTGCACAAACACATCTGTAAGCATATGTGTGTACACAAACACATCTGTAAGCATATGTGTGTGCACAAACCCATGCATGAGTGTGTGTGTGTGTGCACATGCATGTGTTCATGTGTGTCAACCTTGAGTCATTCTTCAAGAGCCATCCATCTTCATTTTTGACAGAGTCTCTCACTAGGACCTGGGACTCAACAATTGGGCTAAGCTGGCTGGCTAGGGAGCTCCAGTCCATCACTGTCCCCAGAATTTATATCATACCTGATTTTTAAAAAAAAAATGGGGTGCTGGGCATTGAACTTGGGTCCTTGTTCTTGTGTGGCAAGCACTTTACTGACTTACCTATCTCCCTAGCCTCTTAACATCTTTCATTTTTCTGGATTTATTTTTATTGATATTTTATTTACTTTTTGACAATTTTATACATGAATACAATGTCTTGTGAATATATTCACTCCTCATTACCTTCCCATGGCCCCTTCCTACTCTTTGAGAGTCTGGTTCCTCCTCTTAGTCAGTCTCCACTTTTCTTAGGAGTTTTTGTTTGTTTGTTTGTTTGTTTTTGCTTTTGTCCGTTTGTTTGGACAAGACCCCGCAGGTAGCCAAGGCATCTGTGTGCTCATGATTACTTTGGTCACATCACATCCAGCAGACAGTCTCTCCTAGAACTCTTCATCATCCTCCTGGTCTTTTTCCACTCTGTTCCCTGGACCTTGGAAGGATGATAGAGATGTCTTATTTAGGGCTGACCACTCAACAGTCACTTACTCTCAGCACTTTGAGCAGTTAGTTATGAAAAGAAGCTTCTCCAGCCAAGGCTGAGAGCTAGTCTAAAGGTACAAATATAAACACTTAGTAGGCAATAATTACTTATCCATTTAACATAATATCAACCATAACTACCTCCCCCAGGTGGGGGCTGTGAGCGTCCCCAAACATAGGTTTTTGACCAATTTCAACTTAGTAGGTATGCATTCCTTCTCATGAAGCAAACCTCCAAACCAAACAGAAAGCAGTTGGTTACCCTCAAAACAGGCATGCCACTATCACACTAGTAGACACATTTTTTCTGGAGGGACAGTATTACCATACACAGGGTCTACAGCTAGACCACTGATGCCTTTTCTCTCCTTGCAGCCTATAGAGCATCTTCCAGCACTATGACTACTGGCCAGTGGGGAGGACTCTGCTAGCCTAGCTTCACCTTGATTTATCTGTGTGCTGCAACCCATGTGTGTAGTGGCCTCAGCAATTGTCCTGTGAAGGTAGTATCTTTTTTTAGGAAACCCTTCTCAAGTGACCACTCTAAGTCCCTAAATGCTAGATTTGTTAAAGACATCTCAGCTTCTCTCAGGGCAACTGTGCTGGCTAGTTTTATGTCAACTTGACACAATCTAGAGTGACCTGAAAGGAGTGAACCCCAATTAAGACTATGCCTCCATAAGATCTGGCTATAAGGCCGACATATGGGGGAGGGCCCAGCCCCTTGTGAGTGGTGCTATCCCTGAGCTGGTGGTCCTGGGTTCTATAAGAAACCAGGCTGAGCAAGCCATGAGGAGCGAGCCAGTAAGCAGCACTCCGTGGCCTCTGCATCAGTTCCTGCCTCCAGGTTTCTGCCCTGATTGAGTTCTTGCCCTGACTTCCCTCAGTAATGTACTGTTACCTGGAAGTGTAAGGTGAAATTAACCCTTTCCTCTCCAAGTTGCTTTGGTAGTGGTGTTTTGGTTTGGTTTGGTTTTCGTTTTTTCAAGACAGGGTTTCTCCGTGTAGCTTTGGTGCCTGTTCTGGATCTCGCTCTGTAGACAAGGCTGGCTTCAAACTCATAGAGATCCACCTGGCTCTGCCTCCTGAGTGCTGGGATTAAAGGCGTGCGCCACTACTGCAGTAGTGGTGTTTTTTATCACAGCAATAGTAACCTTAACTAGGACAGCAACTGTCCAAGTTCATCTCCTCTTCAGACTTTTGCTTCAGCAAAGGGAGATGATATGGAGAGAAGGAGAAGACATGAACATTCACCAAGAAACTCCTTTGGGTCTTCTCACTGAGCTCCTACTTTTAAACTCACTGTTTCCTAGAATCAAATATGTCTCAAATATGGTTCTGATCTTATTGGGATCTCCACTAAAATCCCCAAGCTTCTTAAGAGTTGCTATATGAAAGCTAAAATCCTTTGTCTGTCAACCAAGGTTCTTCATGACTTGGTCCCAAGGTCATATACCTCCTTAATTCATCTAGATCACATTTGTTCCAAGGAATCAAATTTCTCACACTCTCTGCTTTTGCTCACACAGGTTTTTGTTAAAATTGTTTTGAGTTTGCTCATTAATTTACAAAAGGCTGACATCTTGAAGCTATCGACTGACACATTCTATCTCAGGACCACACTATAGCTCTTTATTGATTCCAGCATTCTTCATGACATTCAGTAATGCAGTTTGCCATCATATCAACCTGGTGCATTTCTCATTAGTACTCAATAGTTTTAACTTCCTTTTGGCAACATTGTTACTATTATGAATCAGTTCTTTCACATATTACATTTTCTAATTACATGTTTCTAGTCTATAGAAATGCTATTTTTTCCTTCATGTTCATCTTATAGCCAACTACCTTATTGAACGCTCCTTGTCACATCAAATTTCTTCAGATGAGTCTCATGAATTTTCTAAACAGACAACCAGCCATCTATAAATCATGACTTTTCGATTCAAGCAAGTATGGTAAATTCATCATAAAGATATTGAGGCATTTCTTCAAACCCAGCAGCTCATTAACAAATAAGAGTCAGAACCCCAAATGCTATGAGAACTTTCTGTATCACTTCCTATGACCCTCAGTTCAACATTTGATGCTAATTTGCTTAGTTGTATGTGGGTTAAAGTTTATAAGGTTTCCCTTGTTTTTCTCAACTGGTTTATATGTTAATTTGTCAATTCAAAATATCTTTATGTAAAAATAACTATGCATGTACTTAAGTGCTAGTGTTATTATTATTATGTTATTAGGAAATTTGTTCTTTCACACTTTTATACATGTACACTATGCATTTGTTCCCTCTCCCTCTCCAACTTCTCTCTCCCTGTTCTCCAAATTCCTGTCCCCAGGCAATTCCACCGATTTATTACCTTTTTCTTTGTTTAGTGTTCCCAGAGAATTTCATCAGAACCATCCATGTGGTCCTAATTTTTTAACTTACTATCAGAGCGTGGTGCTCTCATAAAATAAGTATTTTTCAAAGTTGTATGAAAATTCAAACAATATAAAGCAAATTTGTTTTTTCGCTCAGCATTGACATGCAGAGGTATTGATACACATACCTGTAGTCTCTTTTGCTTGTTTTTTAAAATTATAGGCAAAAATTATATATGTCTATTTATCATCTAACTAACTACTACTGTAGCCAGTATTCACCACAATTCGAAACAATTCTTTCTCTTTCCCTTTTTAGTCAGTGCCTCCTCCTCCTAGCCCTAATACCTGGTAATGCCTAACTACACCATTACCATAAATTTGCCTTTTCCAAGACATTGTGTAAATAAAATCCTATAAATCCTGGCATTTTTGATTTTCCTCTCTAGTGTTTATCACTTTTTTTCTTGTCATACTGCTTTGGCTAGGCTGCCATTGGAAATTACTTTTGCCTAGCTCATTAGACCTCAAGATTCTAAAGAACAGGGATAATGACTGTTGACTAGCCAACTCTTTGTCAGTGTAGATACTTACTATGTGTATTTGTATATATAAAGAAACTGGTGTTAGTGGCTGAGCTTTCTTTGGGCCTACCTTGAAAGCTTCCCATAACACCAAAATGTTTCCTCAAGGAAAGAACAGCTTTGCATGCCTCACTGGCTCATGGGCCTAGGAAGAACTCCTCAGGCCTCATTAATTAATTTGTCAAGATACAGGAAAAACCCCACCTATTACAGGCTTACTGTGCCACATGGAACTGTCAGTCTCTAATTAGGATTAATTAGCTAAGGTGGGTTTCAAATTTGGAAGACAAGACGCTCTGCCTGCATGCGCACTTGGTGTTAATTATCCTGGAAATCTGTTTCAATCTGAAGATTTGCTCAAAGCACTGAGACAACCCTTCCCACACAGACTCCAGGAGGTGACTGGTGTGATGCTGGCTGACAGTCAACAGGGCTCTCTTGAGGCAAGATCTTGAAGGAGAGAAGGGCTCTCTTGGGACGCCCAAGACAGAAATTCTAAGTTCAATAGACAAATGAAAATCAAATTAGGAAGGGCTGAGGCTTGAGCTGCCCAAAAGACACAGCAGAAGGGTACCCAAACCACTTGAGAGATCCATTTAAGGAGTCTGAACCCAAAAGACATAACCCCACCCCAGACTGTGGGCATGACTGCTTCCTATATTTGCCAAGAAGGGGGTGTTAGAACCTTCTTGGAAGAGAAATTTATTAAAATTCACACTGAAGAATATCTTATGAGAGACTATGTGTCAGGGGTTCCTGTTCACCCAGCTGTCCACACTGACCTCCCATGATATGTGAGATTTTCACAATCCCTGATGCCTGTTCCACATCTCCTCTGGATAAGGATGCAGCATCTAAATGTTCATAGCTCCCAGAAAGACCTGCCCTTTTTTTTTTGGCTTTACTTATGACCAAGACAGAGGAACTTGTTGGCAAAGCATGAACAACAGGAGCCTGAGAGAAAGTAATCATATCAGTTCCAAGTTCCAAATGGCCAAGGAAAGGTTGTTCAGACAGCCTGTAACTTAAAGATATTTTAGAAGATCCAGGTGAAGATTGGCATAAGGATGTGACAGATAAGATGGCTTGGGACAGTTCTCAAAGCCTCAAGTCTGGCCACTTATGACCCTGGGAAACAAAGAATAGCCAATGTATGAAGATCTTGCCAGTCTCCAGTTTCTAAAAGTAAAGCAAAGGTAGAGACTTGGAATGTCATTGAGAGGTGACACAGATAAAAATGGACGAGGAAATCAAAGTCTCAAAGAGCAGGGCTAAAAATGTGCTCAAAACATGGTACATATGTGGGGCCATTTGTAGCAAAGAATGAGGCGATGAAGGTGAGTGCTTGAGCAGCAGGCTCGTATCACCATTTTTCCAGCCCTGTCGCCCCTCTACCTTTTTCTATTCTGCCGAGTGTCAGGAGTGTGGGCTCTAAAAGATCTACCCATGGCTCTTGCTTTCTCTGTTTTGCAAAAACTTATACACACTGAATAATCCAGGATGGATATGGAAAGACAGACATTAGGTAGGATAGAAAGACAGAGAAAATTAAAAGCATACAAAAACGTTAAGATTTTCCCCACAAAGGAGTCTAGTTGAAGTCTCCCACCAGCTATGAGTCAAGAATTCCAGCACAATTAACATGTTGTTGAAGCTGCCAGGATACAGACAATATTTCTTTTAGAGAGAAATGTTTTAAATAAGAATGTTAAAATAGCAATGAATCACACTTAAAGCCTAAGCATACATGACCTTCAAAGATGGCCTTACTCCTTTCCCCTAACCTTTGCTGTAAGCCTACAGTATTCTAGGAATCTCACCAGAACATTCAGTTACAGTAAAAGCATGCCTCAATCCCTTATGCAACCCTTGTAACCCATGGTTTTACCTTATCAGATTGCAGTCCCATCCAAGACACATGAGGAACCACCCTCTAATATCATTTACCAAAGGGGAGGGGCGTTCTCAGCAACTCTTTGAGATTTAACTGACAGCCACCAAAACCAAATTTTAGCTACTGAAAATTATATGTATGGTGACTGCTAGGACACTTTATCATGACTCTCTAAGAAGCTCACACTCATGCTTAGGTGTTTCTTATCCTTCCCAGATCACCTCTCTGTTAGCACCGGTGCTTCTCTTTATAAACTCCAACTCTACTTCATACTGGCTCATCCTAAATTTCTTTTCTACAGCCAAGTCAAGAGTACCAGCTTCACTTGAGTAGGGGTCTCTGAAAATAGCCCCTTAGGCTGCTGCAGTCAAAAATGTGGATCTGTCCCTGACTGGCAAGGGGAAGAAAGTCAAGGCATTTATTTCCAAGCTCCATTTCTGCTGGACCAGAGCAAGTCCTGACAGCACTTCACCCAGCTCACAGCTCTGCCTGACAGTCCTCTCCTAAAGCTGCAGCATTCCTAATCTTCCAGCTTGGGTGTGATGATGGCAGCTTCTATGAAGGCTAAGGACCTACTGGTTATTTATCCTCAATTGCTGTGTCTCTGTGTAAATGCCCCTTCATTAAATTCTCTTATCTTGCTCCTCCGAGTGCACCTATTTTCTGTGAGGACCATGACTGATGCTGGACATTTGGGACTGTCCCAATCTCTCTATCTGAAGAAACTCATGGAAAGCTGTCTCATCTCTTCCTGGAAGACAGGTATGCCTAGCCCCTGGTCAGAGAACGCCTGAACAGCGGAGTGGGATGTATGTGATTCCCTTCCAGGAAATGCAGTGGCAAGAAGTCCAGGGAGAAGCAGAGGAATCCAGGTCTCATTTCCAGTATATGCTGAAGTGTTACAATGATTAGGGTCAAATATCAACTTGACAGGACCTGACTCACCTAGGAAACAAGCCTGTGGGTACACCTGTGAGGGGTGTCTTAGATTAGCTTAACCTCTTGGGCATGCCTGTGAGGAATTATATTAATTCAGTTAATTGGGATGGGAGGATCCACACTAAATATGGGTGACGTTCTTTCCTGGGAATCCCAGGCTACATAAAGAGGAGAAAGGGAGCTGAGCCCCAGCATTCATATCCCTTTGTTTACTGACTTTGGATGCAATGTGACCATCTATCTCAAGCTCCTGCTGTTGTAACTCTCCACCATGATGGATTGTACCCTATAACTGTGAGCCAAGATGAACTGAGTTGCTTTCACTGGGATATTTTGTCACAGCAACGGGAAAAGTAGAGAATACAAGTGCCTGAGTCAATTTACAAATGGGTAACCTCACGCTTGGGAAGTGATCAAGTGGAAGGGAATTTAAGGAAGAAAAGTGCAGGTCATCCTTCTCATTGTATCACGATGTGTGTGTGTGAGTGTGTGTGTGTGTGTGTGTGTGTGTGTGTTTCACAACAGGGTGAATCTCCTTTGTTTGGCTTCAGGATAATTCTCTCTCTCTCTCTCTCTCTCTCCCTCCCTCCCTCTCTTCCCCTCTCTCTTTTTCTCTCTCTCTCCTCTCTCTGTCTGTCTCAGAAGAGCTTTTCAGCTTTCAGCAGTTACTTTTCAATTTGTCCTTGCTTTTGTGTTCCATGTCCAATGGGACAATGGCTATGTCCTTGGTACTAGAGCCCTGACCTCATGAATAGAATCCCCTTCCACTACCTCCTTCTATCCCTGGATGTGTCCTACATCACCTGTTCTCTGCCTCTTCTTAGGCTTTATCGTGTCCACCCTATAACTGTGGTTACCTTCCATTTAGGGTGTGACTACACCTATTTGTGGATGGAAACCCCCAACACACTCACTCCCTACCGTAGTGAGGGTGTCAGAGTCAGGCACAAACTGTAGCATCTTGGGATCATGCAAGTTGCTTCTGTCTCCACTAGCAATTGAGAGCTGGTGGCACATTTGGTGGGATGCTTTTTCTCTTGACCCTGTACAGTTCTGGGGTGGGAGTATCACCCATCCACCATGAGTTGAAAGAACAGAACCATGGGAAGCACCTCTGGCCACGCTCCACATTTTCACTGTGAAAATTATGCAGCACTTTTTCTGAAAGTTCCATAGCCATCCTGGAGAGTATTCCATCAGGCTTCAGCTTTTTTCTTGTTTTTTTTCTGTCCCAAACTAGTTTGTTTCCTCTATAAAGATATAAGGAGCCTAGTGACACATATATAAAGGACAGCGGGAATTTTAGGGTTTCTATTGTTATGATAAAACACCATGACCAATTCAAGTTGAGGAGGGAAGGGTTTATATCATCTTATAGTTCCACATCACAGTCCATCATCCAAAGAAGTCAGGGCTGGAACTCAAAGCAAGAACTTGAAGTCAGGAACTGAAGCAGAAGTCGTAGATGAATGCTGCTTACTGGCTTGCTCTTCAGGCTTGTTCAGCTTGCTTTCTTACACAACTCAGAAATACCTGCCAAAGGGTGGCACCATCCACAATGGGCTGGGCCTCCCACACTAATCATTAATCAAAAAAATGCCCTACAGGATTGCTCACAGGCCACTCTGGTGGAGGCATTTTCTCAACTGAGGTTCTCTCCTGTCAGATGACTCTAGCTTGTATCAAGTTTAAAAAAAAAACAAAAAACAAAAAAACCCAAACAAACAAACAAACAAAAAACTAACCAGGATAGTGGGGTAAGGAAAAACTAAAAGTCTTACAAAAAACATCACCTTCAGGAGACAGGGATTATCTCTGTTTATGTTTATGTTCAGAATTTTCCCTCTATCCATTGGATAGGGAGTTTCCCTAGCAGAGACCTAGATGATTCCACCTCAGGAGTGAGTTCCCTGTTACTGGAGATGTTCAGATATAGATGTTGATGTTGGTGGGTTGTATGAATCCACCTGAAATGTGTGACTGGAGAGCATGTGAGCCTGTGAGGTCTCTGAACAAGCTCTTCTCTTCCTGGCTGGGTCTGGGTCCTCTGTTCCAGCCCTTGTGCTGTCTTGTTTCCTTCACTCACCTCCCAGCACTGAGCTCCTAACCTGCCTTGTAACCTATTAGTGCTGCTTTCTTCTCATTGCCTTTGGGCAGGAGGGCACAGAAGAGTCTTTTTCTGTGACTACCTCGTTTTCTCTCCCTAAGTTGTCCATGCCCCCTGCTCTCTGCCATCCGTTGTCTCTGCTGCATCTCTGGATGTCTATGTTCACACACTGTATCAGTTCCTTTTCTGTTGCTGTGATAAAACACCATGACCAAAGCAACTTATCCAAGGCAGAGTTGATTGGGGCTACAGTCTCAGATGGAGAGAGTCGATTCTAGCCGGGAGGCACGGTAGCGAGCAACACACATGACAGCAAGTGCAGTAAGCTAAGAGATCACACCTTCTACCACAAACACAAGCAGAGAAAATCCTGGAATTGGGGTAAGGCTATAAACTCTCTGAGGCCACCCAATAACATACTGCTAGTAAGGCAACACTGTAGCATGAGTCTTAAAAGTTCTTATTAATAAAATCAAACTTGAGCCAGGTATTGGGGTGAACACTGGAAGGTCAGAGAGACAGATCAAGCCACAGCTTCCTCACCTCACCGGATCCTCTGCTGGTCTTGTTTCCTCAGACTGGAGGCCTCTGAGTCCTCATCCAGAATGGGTCTCAGCTGAACTGCTGCTAGAAGCCTGAATGCTTAACCAGGCCAAATGCTTAACCAGGCCAAATCCTCTAGTTTCTGGTCCTCACGCTTTATATACCTTTCTGCTTTCTACCACCACTCCCTGGGATTAAAGGTGTGGGTCACCATGCCTGGCCGTTTCCAATGTGGCCTTGAACTCACAGAGATCCAGAGGGATTTCTGTCTCTGGAATGCTAGGATTAAAGGCGTGTGCTACCACTTCCTAACCTCTGTTTAATATTGTGGCTGTTCCGTCTCTGACTCCAGATAAGTTTATTAAGGTACACAATATTTTGGGGAACACAATACCACCACACCACACCTCCTAAGCCTCCCCAAACACCATCACCACTGGTAACCAAGTGTTCAAATATATGATACCTCATTTCCTTACTCCAGCTACACATAAGCCCTACCAGCTTCCCAAGTTAAAATCCCCCAAACACAAAATGTATGCTCAAGACCCCATGCTCAACTTAAGAATCTTCAGTGGCTTCCCATAGTCCTGAAAACAAACCCTGCACACACTTGCAGCATGCCCTGCAAGGCTCTGCTGATCTGAATCTCTATATATCTTCAAAGTATCAAGATGGATGTTGATAACATGGTACCCAGCTGCTGGATCTTGTGCCAAGTTCTATGTAAAATGCCAAAGTATCTTGAGTATGGGCTCAGTGAATTCAGCATGCTCACAGATGTTTCCATTCCTTTCTTACCTTCTAGAAGCTTGAAATACTTTGAATTCTGATGTATCTTCTCATACAGAGTATCTATGTTCCCAAAGCTCAAATTAGAAATGTTGCTTAATTGGCAGAAAAAAGCATCAGGTATCTGTCAAAAGGACCCTGGAAATGCAGACTAATGTGGGAGCAGGTATCCTATAGCAATTAGCCAAGAACAAAGAGAAACCACTGTGTAGACGAGTAACTATTTAGCTCCAAGCAGATTGTGGTCAAGATACCCAGGGTGAGGAGGATAATTGAAGGGATGTTTTGTTTGGTTTTGGGGGGTGTAGGATTGCCACCTCTTCTTGAAGTTCATTCTATTTCTCTTTGAAAACCAGGCTTTTATATCATTAATATTAGGGCATTCTACCATTAGAAATCTTCAGCCTCAGCTTGTTAATACCTATTAACAGGAAACGCTCATAAAATAATAACACTTCAATATGTTTGGCACTTTATTCATATTAAAGTAATGTTACATACATTATCTCATTCAATTACCTTTATCCTTGAGATTAAAGATCCAGGTAAAGATGTCCACAGGTTGGTACTCTCACTCAGATCCTATGTAGTGAAAAGAGGCAACAGATAATAAGTTACATGCAATGCTCTGAATATGGAATATTTTCTTTTCTTTTTTTAACTTTCTTTTTATTTATTCTTTGTGTCTTTCACATCATGCCTCCCAATCCTACCCATCCCCCACCCCCAATAAAACAAAATCTAAGAGAAAAAAAGGGTGGGAGGAAGAAAAAGAAAAATCTCATCATGGAAGCTGCATTGTGATACAGTGAGTCAGGCAGTAAACCCCTTTATCCATACATTTTTACATGCAGGCATTCATAGCAAAGAATCATTGGTCTGGTTCGAGGCCCCTGGTCTCTGCTACACCATCGATGCTGTGCCCTCACTGGGACTCTTCCTGGACATCTAGTTGCTGCCCTGTGTTGTAGAGATCCTGCAGCCCTGGGTCTGCAGGACCAACCCCAACCACTGCCCCCACTCCCTACCCACCCACACCCACTCCCCATGCTCCAGCAGATCACAGATGGGGTGGATGTTGGGGCGGGGGCAACACATAACCCTGGTTCTGGGTCTGGGTAGTTGCAGGGTTGGTCAGCCTGCTAGCTCTCTGGACTTTATCACCAGGGTACGCTCTCCAGCATTGTCCTGGCTAGTTCACTCCTTGCAGTGATGAGCTAGGGGAGAAGCCAGTTCTCCCACTTTCACATCCTCGGGGTCAGTTCTCTCCCACCTACACCTTCAGGGCCAGCTCTACTGTGCTGCACAGGTGAGGTACAGGGTCCTGTAGCACGAATCTTGAAAGGTCTTATTAATAAAAACAAACCAGGAGCCAGGTATTGGGGTGAATGCTGGAAGATCAGAGAAGCAGAACAAGCCACAGCTACCTCACCTCGCCAGTTCCTCAGCTGATCCTGTTTCCTCAGACTGGAAGCCTCTGTGTCCTTATCCAAATGGGTCTCAGCTGAACTGTTGCTCAAAAGTCTAAAAGCTTAACCAGCCTTCCTGGTTTTCACGCCTTATATACCTTTCTGCTTTCTGCCATCACTTCCTGGGATTAAAGGCTCACTTTGTGGGATTAAAGGCGTGAGTCACCATGCCTGGCTGTTTCCAATGTGGCCTTGAACTCACAGAGATCCAGATGGATCTCTGCCTCCCAAGTGATAGGATGAAAAGTGTGTGTGCCACCATTTTCTGGCCTCTACATCTAGTGGCTGTTCTGTTCTCTGACCCCAGATAAGTTTATTAGGGTGCACAATATTTGGGAGAACACAATATCACCACAGGGTCCACTTTCCCAAGTACCCCAGCTGGTAAAGGGGAGAGTCAGCTCCCTCACCTACCATAGGTGTCAAGGGGGGAGGGCATCTTTCCTTCACCCTCACCACCACATTGCAGACAAGTGGGGGGTGTGGCCAGCTATCCCACTTACACATAGTCAGGGCTATCTCACCTGCACCTCGGCCAACAGAGTTAGCTCTATTCTGTGGCCTAGACGAGGAACAGGGCCCATTTTCCTGAGTGCTGCAGATGGTAAGGGAGGGTCAACTCTCTTGTCTGTTGCAGGTAGCAAGGGGTGAGGGATAAGGGGGGCATATCTCTCTCTCTCTCTCTCTCTCTCTCTCTCTCTCTCTCTCTCACACACACACACACACACACACACACACACCAATGCATGCCAGACAAGTAGTGGGGACAGCTCTCCCATGCTCACAACTTCAGGGCTGGTCATCCACCCCTCTGTCAAAAGGGTTGTCTCTATTGTGCTGCCCAGATGAGGTGCAGGGCCTGCTCTCCCAATTGTTGCAGCTGATGGCAGGCCGAGGCAGCTCTCCTGCTCTTACGACCTCAGGGCCAACTCTCCCAGCTGCCTCACGTGTTGATGATGGGGTGGGGATCTCTCCCCCACCCATGCTGCCATGTGCAGATGAGAGGTGGGGCTAGGTCTCCCATGCTCATGTTCTTGGGGTTGGCTCACCTCTGCCATCTTCAACAGGGTCAGCTCCACTGTGATGCCCAGATGAGGTGCAGGGCCCTGTTTCCCAAGTGTTGCAACTGGTAAAGGGGTAGTAAGGGCAAGGGGGAAGGGCACCTTTCCCGCATCCCAACAGCCACACCACAGACGAGGGAGGTGATGCCAGCTATGCCCCTCTCACACCCTCGGGGTTGGCTCACCCACGCCCCTGTCTACAGGGGCTCTATTGTGCTGACCAGGTGAGGCAGAGGACCCACTCTTCCAAGTGCTAAAGGTGTATGGGGGGGATCGGGTCCCTCTTCTGCTTCAGGTGTTGAGGAGTAAGTGGAGGAGGGCATCTTTCCCTCAGCCATGTTACCACATGGCAGATGAGAGAGGTGTGACCTGCTCTCCCATTCTCGCACCCTCAGGGCCAGCTCACCTATGCTGCCCAGGTGAGGTAAAGGGCCCTCTCTCCTGAGTGCTTCCGCGGGTGAGGAGCGTGACCAACTCTGTACAGCCCTATCCTCTCTGCCTTCATGGGGTCACAGGACCAAGTCATGGCCCTTGGCAGCAGCCAGGACCCAGACATCTGGCCCTAGGTGGCAACAGAACATCTGTGTCAGCCCATTCCTCACCAGCCTTGCCTCTTCAAATCTGCCTCTCTCTCCCGTGTACACGACTCATTCTGCCTCTCTCTCTCCCATATTGCCACCCTGTTCTCACTCACCATAATGGTGCCTGATTGCCAGGTGCCAGAGGTGCTGTGTGGGCTCATGGGTGAACTTCTTCCAAGCTGTGGTTGTCCCCCCAGGACCCTCCAGGCCTAGTAGAATAGTTTCTTAAAAGAAATGCTATTAATGCAGCTTGAAAAACAAAAACAAAAGGAATTAGAACAGATTTAACCTAGGATTGCTAGAATAGATCTGGCTTTACTGAGCAGATAAGAGTTAACTTACAGTTACCACATCAAATTATAGGCATCTGGGGCCGGACTTGACTGTTTATGCAGCAATGTGCTCCGGCTGGATGAGTATTATTCCTGACTTTGGATTTTATTTTCTTCCTAAACTGAAGATGATGCTCGTTCCATGGACACATGCATTTACAGACAGGTTAGATATGATACAGTGAGGATGTTAAAAGTACGGACTCTGGAATCACCATGATTTGTCTGTATTCAGCTCCTCTAAACTCCATTTGCAAGGCACACTAGCTCTCTAAGTGTTGGGAGGCCTTGCTGGTCAAAGGTTGCAGTCTATCACGGCCTGGCAGCTTTCTCTAAAGCTTGGCAACATGAGGATCCCCACCCCAACCCCTAGCAAGACTTTCTGCTCTCTATATGCCCTTATCTAGAGAATGACCCTGGGCCCGGAGGACTGACTTTATCTGAAAGCTGTCTCTAAGCCTGGATGCCTGATTTATCTCTAGGGTGACCCTTGGCAGAATTTCCTGCTAGAAGCACATATAGTAACTAAGATTTGTACTAGGAGCTTTGCTATAGGACCCTGCTGCCACATATGAAACCTTACGATAGGAGCATGCCGCTTAATGCAAATTAAGATTTGTTCCCAGGGTCCCCAATCCTATTCCCTACACTCTGGAATAAAGCTGAACTGATTCACCAAAGTCATACCCCGGACAGCTGCCTCCGTCATACCCACAACCATCCAAACACTGTTCCCCACTTCTGCTCCCTCCACCCTGGTGGACCAACACTCCAACGATCCCGTGGAAGACGCAGAGCCATAGCATCTAAGGTTGAGGATCCTCATCTATTAAAAATGACAACAATACACCCTCACTTCAGACTGTGGCTGAGAAAAATCAAGTCAAATAATCCAAAGGAAGATCCGATAAATAACAATACTCATCAAACTTTCATTGTTGTTTTTATTACTTAAGTCCACAGATTTATGTGTACTTCTCCCTTCTCTAAACTTCGCTTCCTGAAGGGCAGGAACAATGGCTGACACCTTCACCCACCTAGCAGTACAGTCACGCCCACAGCATTGCTGCAAGGTTGGGCCAATCAAGTCACATGACTAAACAGCATTCTACCTACAGTAAGTACATAATAATTGTTAACTCTTAATGTTCTGGTCTGTTAGGCCAATATGAACAGCATTGGAAGTATGGAAACTCACAAGCAGTGTTCCCTAGTGAGTGTCTGGGAGAACCCAAGGTCTCCAGTAGCTGATGGGAGAAACAAGGACTGGCCCTGGGCAAGAAGAAAGGCTTCCTGTCTGGCTCTCTGCATAAAATGCTATGAAACTCTAGGCATCTCACTTTGCCCTGCAGAGCTTTGTTAACTGAGAATAGAGTGAAACGCTCTTGAGAGATTCCATCTTGAGACAGTTCATCATGAAGCCCATGGCTTTGGATGGACCTACCTTCCAGGCCTGTGGTATATGACCCCGAAAGTGCACAGATTCCATCAGCACACTTGCATCCTGCATGAATGGGATGTGATACTATCTGCATAGAAATTGTTTAGGATTAAATGAGTGGATGCATGAAGGCTAATGAATGACAGCTCTTGTCATTGGAAAAACCATGGCACTTGTTCCAGAGTTTTGCCTGACAATGTCAATCTTAAGTTTAGTTTTCAAGATGTGGCCCCTAAACCAACAATATCATCATCACCTGGATCTTGGCAGAAAAACAAATTCCCAGCACCATATGAAATCTACTGTATCAGAAGCCCTAAGGGTGAGGCTTTGTCACCTGTATTTGCAGCAGACCTCCGAGCATTTTAAAACTTCAGCTCTGGAGTGCTTAGTGATGAAGAGATAAACTGTATCCATTCACTTGAGGCTACTGGACCAATGAGCCTGGAAGTCTGGACTCAGGTCCTGACCCTAATACTCACTAAGGACCCATAAGCCTCCATTTCCTCTTCTAATGGATATCACAATAAACACACACACACACACACACACACACACACACACACACACACTGTACTTCTCCTTCCTGAGGGTTTACAATTTCTTTTTTGCTTGCTTGTTTTTTGTTGTTGTTGCTGTTTTATCTTTGCAGTTCTGATCATTTTATCCAGGTGCTTTAAAAAACATTCATATGACACATGAAGTAGTTAGATACTCTGTTAAAATGCAGATTGTGATTCTTAGGTTTAAGGTAAGGGCTGAGATTCTGCATCTAACAGGCATGGTCACTGGTGGTATTAACTTGTGAACCCCTCTCTGAGCAGTAAGGATCTAACCAACATGGTTATTGTCCAGTTTCTACATAAACCCTTAAGCCTTCTGTTTTCATTCTGTAACTTCCACAAAAACTCTGCAGACAGGTTGAAGAAGAGGCCTGGGAACATTGAGGGTTCTTAAGGGACACAATGCCTAAATAGGCCTGGTACAAAGTAGCCTGTGTTCCCAGTATGACAGATGGCAGATGGGGGTGATTCGGGGAGAAAATGATTTGACCAGAGAGTTATGGAGAGTACCATCTTCAGAAGATGACAGTCACTGATTCAGAAAAACAATGAAGGAGCAGCAGGTGGGTAGAGGATGGCGTGCACCGTGAGACCCAGGTAGACATAGGTGCACTGCCTTGAACGGCTTGTAGATCATCAAACCGCATAGATCCGAGTAGCCAATTAGATATTTGGGTCTGGGTTTCAGCGTGAGATCTGTGCTGAAATCTGAAATGTGGAGGTCATGTGCATGCAGCAGCTGTCTTTCAAGTAGGTGAATGGAGGAGGAGCCTAAGCCTATGGGCAGCAGTGTGCATGGGCCCATACACGTCTGTCCAACCTAAACCTCTGTAGTCTTCTTTCTCTTATACTCATCTTTCCCTATTATGACCCATCCTGGTGGTTCTGCAGGGGTACAGTCTGGAGGGGAACTTAAACAGCCCCTCATTGGAATATATGTCAAGATTTTGGGAGCAATTGAATCTAGGTACGAACCTTAGCTCTGCCCCCACTGGCTGCATGACCTCAAGATTGTTGACTCACTTCTCTAGCCTCTAGTTTGTTATCTGCAAAATAAGAACAATAATATCTATCTAGATGGAGAGAAAGGACTCCATTTAATGGGTGTGTGTGTCTCTGATGTGCTTCCATTACACTCCGTTGGTATCAGGACATGTGTGTTCTCTTCTGCCTTCCACCATTATTGCTATCTCAAGGCCAAGAATTCAATGATTAAATGGCACCCAATCTCAATCTCTGGCCTCCACATGCATGCACATACACATGCATATTCATCCATATGTATATGCATCCGCACACATGCAAACACACCACACACACACACACACACACACACACACACACACACACACACACACTACACATGCAAAAAGAAACCATGCAATGTTCTTCACTTTCCCCATGACATCTGAATTTCTTCCTAGTTGAATTAAACATCCATTCAAGTCTTCTTTTTCATTTAGTTTCTCTCAAAAGTCAAAGTGCACGGTTTCCAGATAAATCCAAATCACTTCTGCATTTATCAGGGTCATTCTCCATTTGTCCAAGAACAGAGCCCCAACCAGGAATTGCATGTAGAAGCTGCCTCAAAGAATGCTGCTGTAGAGATTTCCCTGGAGTCGAACAGACCACAGAGGTCAATGTCGTTGTTCCTTGCTCCATGCTGTCTCCTGTTCATCAGATAATCATCTGCCAAGGACAAAGCACTAGTCAACGTGCTTGATATTGCATGATGTCTAGAGAACCAAAAAGCAACTCACAGCAATGAGAACAAATAGGTAAGTTTAGAAAACAGAGATAACTGCCTCCCAACAACATGGCCCTGCTCTCTTCCCTACCCCTCTGGTTGTCTCCACTTACTTTGGATCTGAGCTGAGGGTCTTCACCCACCCACCAGATATACCAAGGCTACTATCACTAGCAAGCATCCCCCTGAGAATGTGGGACTCTCAAATCTAGAAATAGTCACATGCTCTTGGTAGTCATCCTGATTCCACTAACTGGAAGACAAAGCAACCAGTTCATGACTCAGTTGTTCAGATTTAACAGCATTCAGCCCAAGCACCAGTTCATAAGAGAGAGGAGAGACAGTGTTTGCTTATTAATAATGTTCCAGCTGTAATTACCAGACCAAGATCAGCACGCTTGCTCAGTTCCCTTGCTCTCTGCCATATGTTTCTTTCTGCCCTGAAGCTGCACAGTAGAGTATGCAAAGGCCTAAGCGTTTTCCTCCAAATGTTAAGAAGCATACAGTCTACAGATCCCCATAGCAACTTAACAAAGAGTTTGCAGTTACATATGTGTATGGTTATCTGATTAAAATTTATCTTCTCCTCTGGGCTGCTAACTCCATTAGGAAAGAGTTGGTGCTTGTGGGTAACACAGTAGGGCCTCAGTACTCACAGGAGTAAATGAATGAAAGAGTGGAACTTCTCTCTGCCTTGTCTTTTCATACACTGAGCCACAGGTATGCTAAGAGCTAGTGGAGCAGAAGCTGGAAAGATTGGAGAGGTGTGGGGAGCTAGACTAGCTATAATCATCTGTCTCATGAAGGTCAACAGCCAGAACCTTGGTCTGAAAGGGCTGCGCATCATCACTTTCCCAGAGAACAAGTCAATGGTCCCAGAGTAGACAGAAGCTCACTTCAATCTTGGCTGCAGGAACACACACAGTATCTCGCATCAGCCATCAGATCTGACTGTTCTCAGCCTATTTTTCCAGGACCAGCAACTAGAGTTATGCTTCCATCCAACCCCTCAGATGAAATCACACTTGAGCTTACCAATGCTTGACAGATCATATCAAGATCTCTCTATTCCAAAATGGCAGCCAGTACGCCCACAAAGTAGATCAAAATCAAACTGGAACAGGTAGGTGAGCGTCCCAAGCAAGGGAAATCATTAATGCACATTGCTGAGTGTTCCACTTATGGCTTCCCACCCTAAACTACGGCAGTGTCTGACCTTCAGCAGCCCACATCTACTACTGTTCTCTGCTTTCTGGATCTCTCTCATTACAAAGCCCAGTTTTTCCCATCCAAGTGGCAGATCAGGAAGTGAGAAAGGTTTACACTTCTCCTCCCTACCTATCTCTCAGCAGCCTCCCTACCTACTTCGTAACACCCTTCATGTGATAACTCCAGGTACCACACGGGTTTTATAGTGCACATTTTATGGGCTACCTTTCCTTCCCAGTCCACTTTCCTGCTCCCTTCCATTGAATCTTGAAATCAACTCTCAGATAAGTCATGCCCACTTGAATCTCTGCTTCCGGATCTCCTTGTGGAAAAATCTAAACTAGTATAGCGCTGAATGCTGCACACTGCAAAGACCTGAGAAGCAGAAACAGATGGTGAGGCTGGTGTTTAGCGGAGGTGGAACAGAATTCAGGAGATGGGAATAGGGGAAGTGAGGCAGCAGGCTGGGAACAAGCTGGAGGAAGTTCCTGAACCAGGCTGAGGAGTCTAGTTTTATCAGGCTGAGGAGTCTAGTTTCATCAGAAGGATAATTTCCATAGTTGCCTGGAAACAGTGTTGCAGAACAGCTCTTGGGGCCAGAAAGGACTATCCAACACTGCCCCTAACCAATGTGTGAACCCCTTGCAGGAAGCCTCATGTCTCTCTAAATGTTCCCAGTTGACTGAGCTCTCATTTGCTTGCCAGGCTGCATTATTAGCCAGGTCTACCGACTAGTAACTTCTAGAAAACACTAAAAACATCCTCTCTGTTTCTTAGAAAGAGCTAATTGCTCTCCCACTTGAATTCCCTCAGGATATAAACTATCTCCTTCCTAAACCCTGTTTCCTCCAGGCTCAAGCTCTCCCATCCCTTCACAGATATGACAAAGGCATTTAACCTGCCCCACCCAAGCCCTAGCCTATCAATATACTCTAAACTCTCAGATATGGAAATGATATCCCAAATGACATCCAACCTTTGTCCATGGAATAAGAAGCTTCCATGGTCTGTCAGAGGCAATCTCTTGTTCATGTTACATTGTAACAGTCATCAATCACAACCCTGCCAAACAAGAAGCTGTTGAGTCAAACACCTCCCACTGCCTCGTTTGTGTATTCAATCATTCATTCAGTGTCTTTCACGGCAAGGCACTATTTGGTCTAATGCAGATACTGGTCCATATATTTTCTTTAAAACACTTCTCTCATAGAGTTTATATTCAGTCACAGGAGTCGGCAAGCCCCTCCAGATCTAACCTGCTGCCCATTGGGTAAAGTTTTACTACAACACAGCCTTGCCTATTCGCTCAAGTACATTGGTCTATCTGCTTCCACTACACTGGGGAGCTGAGGCTGAGCAGTACAATAGCCCTCAAGGCTGAGCATGTTAACCGTCTCCTTCCTCCCAGAAAAGGATTGTCATCACTTGTCTAAAGCATCAACTAGGATGTTAGCTTGAGATATAGCAGGATGAGACAAATCCCCTGCTCTCCCAGGTTGTTTTGGAATTCCTACTATATATATGTGTCAGACAATGGCTGGAACACTGAGGAATTCTGAGATGAGTAGTCACAGAATGCTCCCTCCTGAAATATTCTAGAAGGAAAATGATTTTGAACCAGACTGATAAAAATCTTTACTCCCATGCACATCATACCCTAGTTGGGTATAAGGCAATAAATAAACAAATAAATCAACAAAACATATGTTTTTGGGTCATGATAAATTCTAGACAAAAGTGAGCAGGAACTGGGATGTCCTTACAGCTACTTGCACCCTGGCTCCACAGTCTGCTCCCTGCACCTGCTTGGGATACACATGGCGGCCCTAATGTGGACATAATCCTATTAAGTTCCATCTGTTGGGCTTTTTGTCCCAGGCTACTGAGTTGTGACCAGGGACAGATCTTATCAGCCATGCCACTCGGGCATGATTCCCCAGGGGACGGAACTGACATCCCTAGCCATGTGAAGGTGGGGCCGCCAGATCCGCAGCAATGTGCCTTGTATATCTTACCTCTTCCTTTCAAATGAGAACTGGAGATAGGCATGTGGGCCTAACACTTTAAAAAGATCTTTACTGCTTTGTTTAACTAATGTATTTTTCCACATAAGTTCCTCTGCTCAAGCATTCTTTCTAATTACCATTTTCCTTTTACAGTATGTTGTATAGCACTGCACAGAAGTAAGCTCATGGTGAGCAAGCACCCCCCCGGGTGGCAGGGAAAATAAGGCCTGGCTATTAGGGGGTTCAGTGAAGCGGCATCTTCTACATCTTCCCTGCAGGAGGGAGAAACAGCCCAGAAACTGCATTTGCACCACTGAGATGGCTTTGTAAGGTTGGAAAATACCACTGGCTTTACAGAGGTTGTAGATCTGTCTATCTATAAGTTTGGAATGTTCTGGAAATTTTAAGTCACTCTGTGGACTTAAGGCACAGCCACCTGTCCCACAAAGATCGGATTTCCTTATCCCATCAATTGGCATGTCAACTTGACAAATATGCTGAGAAGCATTTATTATGGGATGCATTCAGAACTTAAGTGCAAGATGAAGAGAAACATGTTAAGTTATAAGAGCTAGCAAGAAATGAGTGTAAGATAAAGCTGAGCATTCATAATTAATATTAAGTCTCTGTGTCGTGATTTGGGAGCTAGTATGTGGCCCAAAAGAAAGCCTGGTACAAAGGGCCACTATCTTGCATTGCTCAGGGTACAGTTGTAGTCCATGGAAATCAGAAACCAAGCAAAGGCCTGAGGTGGCAGAGGCTGGGCCATAGGAGGCTTTGGAAACTTGATGGGTAGCACTGTCTGTGACTATCCCAGCAACAATGTTTAGGAAGTTGGGACTGAAAAAGCCTAGAGGGGTTTGGGGAGCCCCAAGCTGTTGCCTGGGCTACCCAAGAATCTATTCTTTAGCTCAGAGCTGACTCTCACAGATCAAAGAGAGATTAGCAGATACCTGGGACTATTAGCACAGGCATGCTTTCAGAGGGCCATTATCAATCAAAACTCAAGAGCCTGGGCTGGGGAGATGACGCTGAGGAAGTGCTTGTTGTACAAGAATGAGGACCTGCATTCAGATCCCCGGCTGATTGGTTACTTTTATGTTGTTGTGATAAAACACAGTGTCAAGAAAACTTTAAAAAGAAGAGGTTCACAGTTTATGGTTCTAGAGAATTGAGTCCATCATAGCAGCAAGCAGCAGGTAGGACAACAGGAACTAAATGCTGAGAGCTCTTGACCATCTTGAATAGCAAGAACAAAGCAGAAAGAAAAACTAAAATTGGCTTGAGCCTTTACAGTCTCAAACCCTGTCTCCTATAATATACTTCCTCCAACAAGGCCACACCTCCTAAAGCTCCCCCAAAGAGTGCCACTAACCGGAGAACCAAGTGTAGAAATGCCCAAGACTGTGGGAGCATTTCTCATTCAAAGCACCATACCCAGCAACTATGGAAAACCTAGGTATGATAGTCCATGCCCGTACTTCTAGTACTGGGGGCATGAGATGGAGGTTTCCTGGGTTTTGCTGGCCAGACAACCTGTTTGAAACATTTAGCTCCAGGCTCAGTGAGAGACACTGTCTCAATAACAATGAAAATATAAATTGTAGCATAATAGATGAAGACACCCAACACTGAGCGCTGGCCTCCACACATGTGTGAGCTCACACGCATATGCACATATATAAGCACACACATGCGTACACCACATATATCAAAGAAGAGAAGAAAACCTAAGGCTTTAAACTGCCTTGATCCTCTGCTTGAGAGGGAAACAGACCATCTGACAGACCATATTTTATTCTTCTGTGTACACCACTATTTATGTAGATATTGCTATAGATTCAGACATAGATGTAGTTATGCACAGAGATCCTCAGTGTACTGTGTCACTGAGCCCCAACCTATGTGCTTTATAAATACTAACATTCTCACTGCAGCAGGATGATTAGCTACCACTGTTGAATTTACAGTTAAGGAAAACTAGACAGAGAGGTCAAGTAACTTGCTTACAGATTAAAAACTATTAAATGACAAAGCTGGAATTCAGACCCAGTCTGGCTCCAAGGTTTTTGCTTGCTTGCTTTCTTTATTTGTTTGTTTACTTGATTACTTTTGAAGTACTGGGGTTCAAACCCAGGGTCTGACCTATGCTTGGCAAGCATTCTACTACTGAGCTATGTCCCCAGCTCTCTTTTTACTTTTTAACTTCTGAGACAAGGCCTTACTAAGTTGCCAAGACTAGTCTTGAACTCACTCTGCAGCCCAGGAAGGCCTTGAAGTTCAGATCCTCCTGCTGCAGCCTTCTGAGTAGCTGGGTTTAAAGGCCTGCATTGCCAGGCCCAGCTGTGGTATTCTTAACTACTGTCTTGATGCCCCCTAGCACCAGTGAGACAAACTGGAGAAATATCCCCGGGCCCTATTCCTAGAATTTGCTGGGCTCCCAGAAGAGGTGCATGTCTCTTTGACCAGTACCACAAGCGGCTCCTTCTTTTCACCCCAAACCCAGATCCCCACTTCTAGCCTTTGCGCTCTGACTTGGAAATCACACACTGGGGCAAAGGGCAGTCCTCTGGTACAGCATCAGGGACTCGGAGTCTTGGCAATAGGATGTCAGCTGAGGCTGCTTGGGTGTGGGCCACCTCCTCCAGCTTTATTAGTCCCTTTTAAAATAGCTACTTCTATTTCAAACACCTCCACTTGCCACTGGCTGCTCATCTTTCAGCACATCCACCGTGTTTCCCTGTCATCATGATCTGCTGCGTGGAATCTCACAGACATGCTATTCCGTGCGAAACAGCAGCCCCTGGAGAGAAAGCTTCTGTTCCCTCTGAAATGATGCCGTTCTCCAGCTGTCTTGTTCTTAAAGGTGAGCCTCTGCTCACTGGCTGCCCAACCACTAATTTCAGCATTTTGATCACAGTTTTTGGTATAGCTAGGAAGAATCTGTGGCTAATCATGTCACCCCACCCTCCTGTTTTGCAAATGAAGTAACTAGGGCTTAGAGAGAGAGCTGGGCTTGGCGGAGAACACACAGCCAATCAGTGGCAGAGCTGGGACTGCCAGTTAACATGGCAAGATGGAGGTTAATAATAGCAGTCATAATAATTCACTATTTTTACATTTTAGAAAACGTAAGCTCTCTTCCTCCTGTGGACTCATGTGGGTGGCTGTCTCTACTCATCAGAAAGGACCCTCCCCTTCAAAGCCATCTGTCTACCTACACCTGGAATCTCGAGCTTTCTCATCCCATAAGAGTCCAATCAAGTGCCTGTGATGACATGTAGGGTTTATCCAAAGACACCAAGCAGGTTAAGCAGATGGTTCATTAGTAAAATGCTTGCACACAAGCACAAGGACCCGAGTTTGGATCCCCAGCACCCATGTAAAAAGCCAAGTGTGGTGATATGCTTGTAATTCTAGTTCTGGGAAGGCAGAGACAAGTGGATCCCTGGGACTTGCCACCTATGTATCAGGCAACCTAGCTGAAGCAGCAAGCTCCAGGTCAGTGAAAGGCCCTGTCTCAAAAAGTAAAGTAGAGAGCAACTGAAGAAGACAGCCAGCTCTCTCTCTCTCTCTCTCTCTCTCTCTCTCTCTCACACACACACACACACACACACACACATACACACACACACACACACACAGAGAGAGAGAGAGAGACAGAGACAGAGAGACAGAGAGAGAGAAAAACAAATGTTTATTCAAGACTCTCATGTCAATCCCACAGTCCTTCCAGGGCTGACTCTGTAACTATACTCCTCCATCTCTCTTAGGCCCTTTGGGGTGGTAGAAGCAGGTTAAGATTCCCCTAGCTACAGTGAAACACCTCCCCAGTAAAGAGGGCAATAAGACAGGTATGGTGCCACACATCTGTAATCCCAACATTCAGGAGGTTGAGGCTGGAGGATTGTGAGTCCAAGGGCAGCCAGGGCTATATATCAAAACCCTGTCTAAAAAGACATCAGAGACAAAAACTAGCAATGCTGAGTATCTACAGTGAAGTCCCATAAAATGCATCTCACCTAGCCTCCACTTTACTGTTTGGGAAGCTAAGACTCAGAGAAGGAAAGTGTATTACCCAATGCCACATTTCTTTGACATAAAAATGATGCCTGGATAGGTACGTACAGTCTAGATAAACCTATTATTAACATCAGCTACTGGATAAACACTGCATGACTTTCCTTATTGTTTTGTTAAATAAAAGTTCTCCCATCCTATAAGGAGTAGCGGTAAAAGATTAAGACACCAGCGACTTGCCCACCTCATCCTCTGTAGTCCGATGACATGTCCTTAATTTTGGTTGCACATCAGAAGCTCCAGGGATGCTTTGCAAACATTCACATTCCCAGGCTCCACCACAGAGTGAATGGACCAAGTCAGGGAACAGAGCCCTGGAATCTGTGATTGTTCAAAGCTGCACAAGTGATTCCAAAAGACGGCCAGGGATAGGACAGAGAGGTTCTCCTGATAGCCAAGAATCATATCCATATATTTGAGTCATTACAACCGAAATGGAATGTAACTGATAATATCATATGAGCATTAAAGGCTTAATTCTAATGCAATTGAAATATAAAGCTGAGAGACTATGAAATATTTCTGAGCACAAGAGCTCTTTCTGGACCATACCCAGTACCCAGAGCAAGTTTAGAACATCTTCATGCACCCTTGTTTGCAAAGAACACATGATATCAAATACCTAGTTAGTATCACCAAGTATCACCTAGTTGCATCACCAAGTGAAAACTGGTGTCCAAGGATGTACAGGACTGCTTGCTTTTGTTATTGCAAGTTAAGGAAAAAAGATAGTGAATAACAGTTCAGAATTAATTGGTCCTCTAAGGTGATCTTTTCCTCCTTTATCTCCATTTCCTCCTCATAAAATCCAAGTTGACCTTGAATTAAATAAGAAGTCTAAGTCCCAAGGTCAAAATGTTTTGTCACTTGTTGATCCTAGTTTCATGTGTGTTACTGTGGCAAAAATACCTGACCAAAAGCAACACAGGGAAAGAAAGGGTTTATTTGGTTGACAATTCCAGATCGCAGCTCCATCTCTGAGGGGAAGTCAAGACAGGAACTCACACAGCTAGTCACATCACATCTATAGCCAAGAACAGAGAGAAACCATAGACTCACACTGCCTGCCTGATTGCTTCTAGCTTTCTTTTGTCTTAGGGAGTTCAGAACCTCTGACTAAGGAATGGTGCCACCCACAATGGGCTGGGCCTTCCTGTATTAATTAACTGTTAAGACAATCCCCCATAGGCATGCCCACAGGCCATCTGATCTGAACACTCACTCTATCATTCAGGATTCAAGGTTGTAGCAAGTTGACATTTGAAACTAACCAACATATTTTCATTTCTGTGGTATTGTGAGTTGAATTGAGGACCTCTCGCTTGCTTGTCAAGCACTGCCTAGTCTCAGCCCTGACCAAAGTTATTTCAAAGGGCAATAAATTCATACAGAAATCAGGAAGTCATAAGGAAATGCATAAAGATAGGACTCCCTATGAAACTCCAAGCAACTGTACCTTGAACTTCGTCACTCTACCCAACCAGATATTGACCCATGGTACACACAGGAGACAGGATGCAGGGAATCCAAGAGCATCTTTGAAAGTGAAAATTCAACAACAAATGCACTGATGAGAGAGGAGTAAAGGCATTTCATTCCCTGTAGTTAGAAACAGAAGGTGATAAATGCTGAGGTTTCCTTTGGAATGAAAAGAGCTACCTTTATTTTCTAGAGGGGAGAAGAAAGGTAGAAACAGCAACAGTTAAGAGTTGGGTGCTTCACAGGGCCATCAGGTTATCTGGGCCCTGGCTGCTGCCTAGGACCATGTCTGGGTCTGTGGCCCAGCAACATCCAGGGTCTGAGTTGATGTCCATGACTCCTATTGCCACCAAGGACTATGCAGATACCCAAGGTCTGGACAGTCACCTGAGACCAAGTTTGTATCTGAGGGCCTTGTTGCCACAGGAACCATACTGGTCTAGGTGGCCTGTGCTGCCACTGGAGCCATGGTGATGTCTGGACCCAAGCTGATGCAGAGGACCATGTCTGGGTCTGTGGTCCTGCTGCAGCTGGGGTCTGTGAGGATGTCCATGGCCCATGTTGCCACAGGGGGTCATAGAAACCATGCATGTTGAAATCCAAGGGCCATGCTGAACCTGCCCTGCCCCTCAATATCCCTGGGATGGCTGACCCTGCCCCTCATTGGACACTGCAGCAGGAGAGCTGGCCTCAGCCCCCACAGGGGAACTGACCCCCACACCTGGGAGAGATGGCCCCACCCCACACCACAGGTGTGGGAGAGCTAGTCCCCATGGCATGGGCCTAGAAGAGCTGGCTCCACACCTCTCCTGAATGGGGCAGTCCCAGTAGCCTAGACCAACCAGCTCAGCTACCACCCAGACCCACATTCTGGCCTTCCATTGGTCCACCCTAACATCTACCACATCTATGACCTGCCAGAGTACATGAAAGAACTGGTCCCGCAGGATGATAACTATGGGATCTTCATGACTCGAGTAAGAGCAGGATGTCCAAGAGGAGTTTCAGTGAGGTCCAGTGATGATGGTGTGCCAGAGGCCTTGAACCAGACCAATGACTCATCGCAATGAAAATTTTGTGGGTGGGCCTGACCAGACAAAAGGGTACACTGCGTGACACACTGCAGCTTCCGATGCCACTAGGATGAATGAAGACGTGTTGGAAAGACAGAGGAGTAAAGTGGGTTTTCAATCGATTTGGTGAGGAGGTTCTTCAGGGGAGATGCTTCAAGGGTGAGGGGAGGATATAGAGGGACTGGGAGGTGAGCAGGATTGGGGTGCATGATGTGAAATTCCCAAAGAATAAACAAAGAATTACTTACACTTAAAAAAAAAAGTTGAGTGCTTTTCCACTCTGTTACATATATACTTTTCACATTTATCACCTGCCTCTGAATTCACCATCACCCCAACCAGACCAACCTGCACTCACAATTATTCCCATTTTAGAGATGAGGGAAAGGGTCTTTGGAATGCTCATGATCCCACAAGATTTGAGCAGATGTAGCCACCCTGTTCTCTGAGTGAGGAGTGATGCCTTTCCCCTGTGGAGACAGCTCTGCTGGGATACAAGGAAAAGCCGAGGGAGAAGCAACAAACTTTTTTTGTCTGTTTTTGTAGAAACCAAGGACATCTCTGGCCACTGGACTACTTTATGAAACTAGAACTTATTTGGAAGGAGTCTGGTGGAAGATCCACCTCGGCTCCCCTCCCCATCTCTTTCCCTAAACCCACCCCTTCAAAGCCTGCCAAACACAGCTCCTCCCCAAACCCGTTCCTTCAAAGTCCATCAAACACAGCTCCTCCCCCAGAGAGGCTCAGGACGACTCCCACAGGGGATTATATAAGCAGCATCCCAGAAAACATACTCATGGTTCTTCCGGTCTCGAGTCCTTGCCTTCTCTCTGCAGGCCGGAGAATCACCCAGGACTGCTTTACCCATTAAAACTGGGCTTTCCAGTTTGGTGTGATTCGGTTTGTTGTGCAGAGAGGACTTCAGCAGGCCTAAAAGTTACCAGAACTCTTTTGAGCTAGTACATCACAAATATTTTTGCATCTTGAGAACTTGAGAACAACAACCAAAAACAAAACACACACACACACAAAAGAAAGGGGAGCTGAATGTGAATGTCAGTATTAAATCACCCATCTCATGTCGTCTTTCATCAGTCACTATCCATTCAGATACGCCATTCTTTCAAATCTTTGACTCGTCTTCTTTACTCTCCTGAGTTTCTCATCACTCTTCCTTCTACCAGGAGCCAAGAGTTGATCTCTCCTATCTCATGGTTCTATCTGCCATGCATCAGAGGCAGGCAAGCCCAACTGTCCAACAACAGTCTGCGCCAACGCAGCAAGAGAAAACTGTTTACCTGCTGGACCCTGGGTTGAGGTTAGGTTCATTATTCCAATCCACCTCATAATAAACCTGGTGACTATACACTTCCCTCCACCAATAAGAATGGGGGTGTCTGTGAGAGAGAAAATGAAGAAACCTAGCTAAAGTCTCAGAGTATCAGAGCCATGCTTGGAAACCCCGCACTAACGTGGCCACCATTGCTTTTCCCACAGTGCAATGCGTCTGCAAGAGCTAGGGAAGGGAGCCCAACTAGACTGGTTGGTGGAGAAAAGCCAAGGTGTGCAAGTAAAGTTTGGTTATTAGAATATTGAAAATGGTTCAAACTAAAGGAGAAGGTCTCAGTAAGAGTCCTGATAGGAACACAATGTTGCACTCAAATCGAGCAATTTGAAAACATTTTACTAAAGAGAGCATTTCCAAAGATGTAGGCAGGATGAAAGATGACAATGAAAAATAATGCGTAACTGGAGGTATAGTCATGAGTAGGTGCTCTTACCTACACCAGCCTAGAATGAGCAAGGAGAGATGGAAACTACTAAAAACTGGAGTCAGTGGAGCATGAAGAGAGCCACCTGCCAGCAGCCTGGGCCCCACTGAGGCACAGGAAGGCAGATGGGACATAAAACTAACCTTGTTCTCTTCCTTCACTTAATCCACCGTAGAAACTAGCATGACAGGACCCTCTGCACAGGCAGCCTCCCAGGCCGAGCTATGGGGGAGGAGTGAGGAAGAAGGGAGTCGGAGGAGCATGGGTAAGGAATCCACCTGCCTAGTTTTGAAAAGAGAAAAGAACCACAGAGGCTCAGAGTCAGACCAATGGGAAGGTGCGGGGCTGGGCTGCAGGCACAGGTGATCATGGGAAGTCTGCTGAGATGAGGTGTGCCAGCTATGATGTTCCTCTCAGGGGCTCAGGGCTCACTCTGTGCTAATTATTTCGGCTAATTTGAAACTCGTTTTTCTGTTTATCACCTGATACCACCTCTGCCTTTTCATGATGCTTTTCTGTTTTTCCTCCTTCATGCTTTCCAAAAACACAGTTGGGGTAGTTGGAGGGATGACTTAGTGGTTAAGAGCGTGTGCTACTCTTATAGAGGACCCAGGTTCAGTTTCCAGCACCCATATCAGGTGGCTGGCAACCACCTCTAACTCCAGTTCCAGGTGATCTGACCCTCTCTCCTGGCTTCCACAGGTACTGCATACATGTGGTACACATACATGTGGTACACATACATGTGGTACACATACAGATAGGCACACATTCGCACATACATATACACAGAGAGACAAAACCCATAGTGGTTAAAAGATTTGACTTCCTTTTAAATTCCAGCCTCATTTCTCACCAGTTGTGTGATCTGGAAAGATTACTGAACATGTCTCTGTGTCAGTTTCCTTATTAGTAAAGCTATATATAGTAGTATGATAATTATTATTTAACTTAACAAAATTATCCCAGCATTGCACTTACATTTGTTTCTTTTAGAAGAATTTCTAATCTTGTGACCTTAAGGACGATTGATACATAACTTAAAAAAATATTTTTTAATTTAGTAAAATTTGAATGAAATAAATGATTTTAACTTAGGCTAAGTTCTCTGAATGTCAATTCTTTATTTAGTTATAAATTGAGGCAAGCTTATAAACTTCACCCTCCTTCTAAGGTTTATGAGATTCAAAAGCATCCTGGATAAATGTTCACAGTCCAGATCTCCCACATTCTTAAACAAATCAATCCACAGATAAAAGGAAGTATCCCCTAAACATTGTATGTGTTCAATAAAGTTCAATGTGTTTCAAAGAATTTTTTAAAGTGTTCTCCTTAATGAAGCCATGAAAAATGAATATGTCCATGGGTAACGTTGTACACAGCACAGACTAAGAGCTCAAAAAGTATTAGCAAATGTTACTGTTATCACACTCCCTCACAAATATTTACTGAGCTGTGAGTTAGATAAGGAATCCTCTGCAATGCTCATGAGTTCTAACAAATATCCACACAGAGATGCACCATCCACTCTGGCCAAACACAAGGAGATGTGCTAATGGGCAAGGAGGAGTCGCCTCTCAAGAGGGGCTCCAAGGCTGCAGCCATAAATCAAAAGGAAGCCAGAGGCAGAGAACAGTGAGTCAAAGGCAGGAGTTACAAAGTATAACTTAAAGAATGTGAACTTGGGGCAGAACAGAGGATGGAGTCCCAGACCCCCTTCACAACTCTGGGTAAGGAATATTGATCAAACCCAAACAGCACCCATGGAGTTCAGCTAGCATTGCACCTGGAAATTTGGGTGTTGCATTTCGTACCCTGGAGACAAGCATCCTTCCCTTCCAAAGCAGTGGGAAACCATGCTGCTGAGTCCATCTGCATAGGAGTCACCTCATTTGCATGAAACATTGCTAGAGCAAATGGGAACAGGATGAGCTAAGCAATAGGAAGACTTTTAAGAGGCAAAGCTGTGAGAATTGTTATCACATAGGCTGGGAGGCCTCTGTGATTGGTTTGTCATGCTGTAGAGAAACCAGTTGGCAATATCCCCACTGGACCAGCAGGGTAGGCATAGGGACAGCCCTCTGCTGAAGGACAGATCCAAGAGGCAGGTAGTGAGCAGAGGAAAAGCAGCCATAGAGTAGGGTCAGTGTTGTGGTTTAAATGCGAAATGTCCCCTATAGTCTGATGTGTTCCAACACTTGCTCCCTAGCAGGAGGCATTGTTTCCCAAAGGCTGTGGAGCCTTTAGGATATAGAACCTCACTGGAAGAAGAGGGTCACTAGGGGCTGGGCCGGCCTTCACAACCTAGCCCCACTTCCTGTCTGCTCTTGGCTTCCTGCCAGTGGACACTGCTCTCAGCTACTTCATATTCCTGCAGCCAACCCACCCCACCTGGTGGGCTGTACCCGCTCAAAAGACAAGTCACACCGTCCCACCCTTCTTCCTCTAACTTGTTTGTTTGTTTGTTTGTTTGTGGGAAGTGTTAGGTAGTTGGTCATCACAACAATAAAAATAGCAACACAGTCAGAAAGGAAGTTAGCCTGAGTGATTCATATGAAAAACAAAGCAAGGTGAGGAGCAGGCTCCCGCCCACAGGTGTGTTAAGGAATCCCAGAGGCACCATGCTGAGTCACATTCCCCCCATCACTCACTTGGGTCAGTCTCTTTCCCTTCTGTTATGACTGACAGTGGTAACAGCTCACACTTTCTAAGAGACGAGTCCTGCTTCAGACACAGGGCTTGCCTCTGACACTCGAACAACCAACGCGGCAAACAAGTCATTTTAAAAATAATGTCACCCCGATGCAGAGGACCTAAACGGCAGGTCTAATATTAGGCAGCTAATGAAAACAATTAGAATAACGCCCTTGCCTCGTCTTACTCCTGCAATGAAGCTCACACTGTTCCTTGAGGAGGGCAAGTGGAACAAGCCAGGCCTCGATCTCTTACGAGAAGGTAACACTTTATGTTTGTATCAGTCATTCACATTTTAGTATGACAGATTTCCAAGCCAGTCTTGGGAGTAAAAGAGCACGTGGGTGTCTAGAAAGGTACAACAAGGGCCCCACCGAGGGGTAGGACACAAGCGCTACTGTGAACGTGGTAAACAGTTTCCCTCTCACACAATTCCCCCTCCTTTGGGACTCACCAGGTTCACCACAAGACACTGCAGAAATTCCGTAAATGCTACTAAGTCCTCACACTCCTCTAGCTGTGCTGAGTACCTGAGCACTGACGTTCCCATCCCAGGATGAGGCAGTAAATATGGATGCAAATAAGAATGTGAAACAGTGAGGTGGGCAAGACGGCTAAGTGGGTAAAGGTGCATGCCACAAAGCTTAGTGATCCCCGGGACTGAGCTGGTGGAAGGGAGAACTGACTCCTTCCAGATGCCCACACACATACATACACATACAAAAAAATACTTAAATAGTTATTCATTTAGTTAATATAATCAAAATAGTTTTTAAAAGAACATGAATAGTGGCCATGTTATAAAGACAGAGACGTGTCACAGTGGGGTAGCGGACTTTTAAAGTGACAAAGCAAGCTAGGGAGATGGTACAGTTGGGGAAGGTGCCTGATGCACAAGTAAAGACCTCAATTTGGACCCTGAGCATCTAGGTAAAATGCTGAATGTCCCACGGGTTTGTAATCTCAATACAGGGAGGAAGAGGATCCCAGAGCTTGCTGGCCAGCCAGTCTAGCTGAATCAATGCGCTTCAGATTCAGTGAGAGACCCTGCCTCAAAAAATACAGTGGACGGTAACAAAGGAATACACTCAGTGTCAGGCTCCCATTTCCACTTGGATAAGCACATATGTATGCATACATGAACACATACTCACACCCTACGCAAAGGAAGAAAGAGAAATGGTGGGAAAGGGAGAAAGGAGGAAGCAAGGAGCAGTTGCTACTTTGGGTTTGGAGCTCAAGGAACGTCTCCTGAAAACATGATTGTTGGGTAAGCCTCGAACAAAGAGAAGGGGCTACGTTCACCTAGATCCAGTTGGTTGAAGAACAACATCAAGACCTAGGTGATGTTGAAAGAACAGTGACACTGGCTACTCACTCTTAGGAAGTTACACATATTCTGTCATTCCACAATCAGAAAATGCTCTAATGACCTCTGTTATACAGGTAAGGAAGCCAGGGTACCAAGGTTAAGTAATATTTTTTTTCCTAAGAGCAGATGAGGACCAAAGGGAAATGTTTTGTTAGTAGTTGGATCCCCTAAGTATCATGCAGCTTCCCTGAGGTAATACAACCAAAAAGTCCAGAGATGAATTTGAGGTCACCAGGGGCATTTCCAGATTATGTTCAGGATCCTGACTCCCATAGCTGGGGTCCATACCAAGAACAAAACTGAATGGCAAAACCAGAATGATGATGTTTAGCACCTAACTTCCCCTAGGTCACCCACTCAGAAAGCATTGGCATTGCATGGGAGGGGTGCATGGGAGTCCAGCAGCGTACCTGCCACCATTCATATCATCTTGGTTGTATGACAGAGTGATGAAAAAGGAACCCACACTTGTGAGGTGTATATGTTAGGTCTACTTTGGTTTCACCATCCCATAAGCATGATGCAATAACCCAAACTCGGGCACCATGAACTTCAAACCATCAGAAAATCAAATGGTTCAAATCCAAAGACTCAAGCACAAGCTCTCACTACCACAAACAGAAAGGGCTTCTGAGATGCCCTGTTTGTTAAAGTGCTGGGGAGACAGACAGGTGGAGCGCTGGGGCTTGCTACTCAGCCAGCCTGGTCTACTTGGTGAGTTTCAAGGCCGAAAAAGACCCTGTCTCAAAAAAAAAAAAAAAAAACAAGGTTCCTTGGAAGCACTTGAGAACCAATAGACAGCCAAAGTTGTTCTCTGGCCTCTGCACATACATGTGTATGCACCCAATACACATACGCACACGCACACACATGAGGGAGCTGTTTGCTCTCTCCTCACAGGCTTTATCTCAGCTGAGGGTATCATCAGCAAGCCAGAACCTAGCTCCCCTGTTCCCCCTTACTCTCTGTCCCTCCTTGTTTTCATTAAGAGAGCACATGTCACATTACAGCATTATAAGAGTTGAGCAGATACTGGGGAGTGGGAAGGAATAAAAGAAAGGAGAGAGAAGGAAAGGTGGAGCCTTCTGAAGAGAAAGGAAAGAAGGACATTACAAAGTCTCTTCCCAAAGAGCTCATAGCAGATGGGCAAATATGCCCCAAAATATGACAACAACCCAATATGGCATAGTACAGAAAAGATCCAACCAAAATGTAGAGGCAGCTCAGAGGCAACAACAGCCTTTACTGGGAGAGCAAAAACACCCTTGGCACCGAGTCATGAATGGGCAGTGGGAGTTCATCGGGTTGGGAGGGGGGACAGCATTTGGGCAGAGAAATTGGTATATGCAAAAGGCCAGTCAGTGAAAACTCCATTCTGTGGGGATCCAAATCCCTTCAGAATCAGAGATGTGACAAGACCTTATGTTTCCCCCAAAGTTGGAATTCTAGAGCTGCAAGTGGAGCCCATACCCAGCTGTTCCCTTCCACACACATCTGCCACATCTGCCCTATAACATGTTTTGGCTTTATGCCTGACTCTGATCACCCCTACCACCATTGGCATGAAATGTCATTAATCCACAGCCTTTTAGCTGAGGCTTTACTGTTTCAGTCTGGTCTTCCTGTCTCTGAGTTCTCCATTCCCAATGACTCTTCATTTTTTAAGGCATTTTCAAAAGATCTTCCTTAACTCATCATAAAGCAAGGATACTTTCTCCAGCTAAATCTCAGAAGGAGCACCAAAAGGCAAGCAAGAAGTGAGATTGACCTGCAAGGACCATAAAACTGAAGACCAGATCTATGCAAATGATAGACACATTTTATCCATTTCTCACATCTACTTACTCAACAATATCATGGGCCACTTCACTCTGAGCCAGTCTTCACACGGGGTGCAGGGCAGCAGATGGCATACAAATGACACCAGAGTGTCTCCATAGAAGACAACTAAATGTTCATCAAATATTTATGCAAATAAACATGAAAGTCACAATCTGTAATAAGAACAATGAAGAAAACGTGAAGGGAGCTCTGTGTAGTTGCAATGGTCTTGAAAGCAATCAGGGAAGATGTCCAAGGACGGAACATTTGCATAAGATGAGGAACATTATAACCAGATCCTAATCAGCAAAGGAGTGCTGTCCTATTTCTTCTGGAGTAGGAGAAGCTTTCTAATGACAATGGGAACTGGCAGAAGCCCTCAAGTTGGTTGTCACTATTTGTAAAAGTTGACACAAAGGGCTGGGTGTTAGCTCTGTCATAAATTGCCTCCCTTGAAAGCACAAAGGCCTGGACTTGACCTCCAGAACCCATATATACAAAGCCAGGCATGGCGATGCATACTTGTATTCCCACTGCTGGAGATGTGGAAAGAGATGGATCCCTGGATTTGCTGGCGTATTTGGTGAGTCCCAGGCCAGTGAGAGGTCCGGTATCAAAAACAATGAAGTAGATGATCCTTGAGGAACACCTGAGGATGTCCTCTGGCTTCCATATGCACACATACATGTATATGCACATAAACACACATACACATACATCACACACACATACATACTCACATGCATATGAACATACAGACAAGCACGTGATGAACATTTGTATTTTGACCCCAACTCTTAAGTGTTCAAAAATATGTATAAGTTCACAAATAATGCCTTTCAAGATGCCAGCCTCTGAATCCTGAAAACAAAAAATGGAGCAAATGCCACCTGGTTTCTGTGTACTCAGGCTGAACATGGCTTCCTTGGGCACCTGGCTGGCCCCCCTGTGCTCCGTGTCAGATGAGATGATCCAGCTGAGGCTCCCAGGTTGCTGCTTTGGAGCCTAGAAAACAGGCTTTCATTGGCTGTGTATTTTAGTGTCCTTGGCTCCTGCAGGAGCTTAGCTTAGCATTGAAGTCTGGGCCAGAGGCTGAGCAGGGATGCTGGAAGCACATTTTGGCCGTGACAGACAAATTAGTCTGCGTGCTTTTCTGTAGACAGTGGTTAAAAGTGAGTCCCTGGGGACTGATGCAGATTTTGTCTAAGACCCAAGCAATTCATTTATCCTTTCTCTGCTTCCAGTTTGCCATCTGGGAAACTGGAATAATAATGGTGTTTCTCATTTACCTTATCTGAGCTCTTGCTGTGACGGTGCTAGATAATAAACAACTTCCAAATCTCCATGGCTTGCCTCAACAAGCGTTTATTCCTCGCAGGTGCATGGGCTGCCTGTGTTCCAGGTTACGGGCTGAGTTCAGGCTTTTCCATGTGTTTCTCAGTTTGAAAGGAAGTGGAGCAGTTCTCGGAGTATGCCTTTCCCATGGCCAGTGTCAGTTTGAACATGAAATGTTTCTCGTAGGCCTGTGTGTTTGAATACTTTGTCCCCCCAACTGGTGGCACTGTTTGGGGAGAGCATAGAACCTTTAGGAGGATGGCTGTAGCTGGAGGAAATGGGTCACTGCTGGGGGATGCAGTCCTGAGAGGCTACAGCAAAGCCACACTTTCAATCCAAGGTCTTTCTGCTTCCTGGTCCCCCAAGATATGAGAGGTCCTAGCTTCAAGCTCTTACTACCTAGAACTCGATTGTGTCTTCTCCATCATGGTGAACTGTGCCCTTTCAAATTGTAAGCCAAAACAACTCTTCCCTCTCTTAAGTTGTGTGTGCCGGGCATTTTGTTGTACTAGTGCAGCCAGTCACAGGAGTGCAAGAGGACCACCCAAGTAACCTGAGTACACTGAGAGCTTCTGATTGAGGGTAGGAGTGGGTGGAGAGAGGGCTCAACCGTTAAGAACACCTGCTTCTATTACAGAGGACCCATGTTTGGTTCTCAGCATCCACATAGCAGCCTATAACCATCTTTTAATCTACTTCCATGGGATCCAACACTCTCTTCTGACTGGACACCAGGCACATATGTGGTGTACCTACAAACATAGGATAAAAATAAATATTTTTTAAAAATAATTTTGACTAGACACAGCGCATGTTATATCTACTCACATCTCAGTAGCCATAATAAATCTCATAGCCAAGTTCAAAGTTCAGTAGTCCTACCGACATGGTAACCATGAAAGCAGCAAGAAGGTGTGGTGCTATTGATTTATAAAAGGAGTAGGGAGTAGGTAGGTAACATTATTTATTCATTTTTCTTACTTGCCTCTTGTTGATCATTAAAAACTATGCCTGCAAGTTTTTGATACTTGACAAGGATGTTCTGTGTCCCTTCCCCCTGAATCTGGATCAACCTTCTTGACTTAATTGTGACAAGTAGAAGGCTGTAGAATCGATGTGGGACTTCTAAGGCAAGATCAGGAAAGGTCATATAACTTCTACTTAGGTCTGTTAGGTTTACTTGGGGAGATGCCAGGTACCATGTAACAACTCTGACTATGCTACCCTAGGACTTGCCCTTCTTTGGAGGTCACAGGTGTACACTGTGATTGATGGCCTAGCAGTGACTAGCATTAAGTGCCAACCATGCTTAGTGGGGCCTAATGGTGGCCAAAGCCCAGCTGTCACCTGCCTATCATCACTGCAGAGTCCAAGTGAGAACAGCCCATTTGAGCTTTGCCCAGATTCCTGACCAAGGTTGCTCTGGGCCCCAAAGTATCTCATCTAATCTCAGGAAGCATATGAGGCTGCGTTGATGTCATCGTTTTTATACTCTGAAATTCTGATGTCCACTCATCAAATGTAAGTATTAGAACATGCCGCCAAGGGAGTGTGTATCTAGAGGAGCAACCAAATATCCCCTCTCTCTCCACCTTCATCATTCTTCCCCTGTTTAACGGCCAATGACATGAGAAAGTCCATGCAATTTGTTCATGCCTCTGTCACAGCCCCAGTCCCCCTGTCTGTCAGCCTGCTCCCCCTGTCACATCACTGACGGCTCTTTGAAGACAGACCATGTCTGACTTCTGGACCTATGCTCAGGACAAAGCCTGGCACAGAAGAACAGGGACACTTTCCATTATTGTTTCATGTCCACTTGGCAATCCTTCTCTACCTGTATGGATCACACATAGCCCTTTTGACCTCTGCTTCTGGCTGGTTTCATCAAGGAAACATCCCAGCATGGGATCAGAGAAAGGAGGGAGAGCATAGTCAGAGTATTCACCACCACAGCTTCTTCTTTGCAAGACTGACAGATCTGACTGGTTCTCCAAATGAGAGCCCCGCTCCTCACCTATACCTGCCTCCCCTCCGTGATGCTCAGCATCCAGACTCCTTATCTAGCACCTCTTACTGTCTCCCCTTCCCTTGGGCCTTTTGGCTTGCTTACACTTTACTAATGCCTTCATAACAGCCCTTGCATCCATTCCTTCCTGAATTAACCTAATTGGCATGTGCAGTCAGCATCAGCATCCCACTACCCTTGAATGACACAGAGAAATCAGAGACCAGCAGCCAGATACATGTTTTCAGGCTATAAGGCCTTGGATCACAGGCTTACTTAGGCACACGGAAGGACAGACCAAACAATCATGGAGGCAGTGGTGGGTATAGCAAGCTCTGTCAGTGAGCCATTAAACTGCTGAATTGTCTCTACTCAGAAGCTGTCAAGCTCCCATCCAAGGTTTCATTAGGGGAAGAGCCATCTACTCCCTGACATTCCTGTGACAGAAAGCATTTCAATTAGAGCCACAAGAGTCCTTGAGGACCTGACACACCTCACAGCAATAGGCTCACAAGTTCCCTGAGGATTATCAGGTCAGCCTTCTCTCAAGCCTTTCTCTTTCCCACTCCAGCAGCCTTCTCCGGGCCCCCACAGTCCTCTGGCCCACAGGTAGATCAATGCTTCAGCTGCCCACCCAAGGATCTCCTAAAGTTTACTCAAAAGGAATGAGATCAGCATTGGGGCAGAACTCTTCAGACCCTGCTTAGATCCCTTTGGTGACTCCCATTTACCTAAGTTCCAGATGCTGCCTGAGCCCTATATGAACCCCTTCTACCCTCAGACTGAGTCAGGGTCTCCTGTTGTCCTCTCCCACTACACCATGCCCTCTCCATCCTAGCTCTTGTCACACTTGTGACTTGTCAGTTCCTTATATGACTGACATGTTAATTTTTTTCCTGGGGAGACAGGAACAAAGTTCTATTCACCTGATAGGGGACTGTCTTGGTTAGGGTTTCTATTACCGTGAAGAGACACCATGACCACAACAAGGAAAACATTTAATTGGAGTGTTTTATAGTTTCAGAGGTTTAGTCCATTATCATGGTGGGACATGGAGGCACATAGGCAGACATGGTGCTGGAGAAGGAGCTGAGGGTTCTACATCTTGATCTGCAGGCAGCAGGAAGTGAACTGTCTGCCACACTGAGTGTAACTTGATCATAAAAGACCTAAAAGCCCACCCCCACAGTGACACACTTTCCACCAAAACGGACATACCTACTCCAATGAAACCACACCTCCTAAAAGTGCCACTCCCTATGAGTTTATTGGGGGCCAATTACATTCAGACTACCACAGGGACCAAGGACAGACCAAATTACATATTCTACTGAAGTCCAACTGGGCAAACCAATGAATGTATGGAGTTTGCTTACAGAGCACAGGTAAGAGGTTACTCCCAGGAGTATTAGGTAACTCCCAAACAGCTGCAGTACTATAAAACCCCACTCCTTCATAGATGATGACCTCATGAGAGCTACATCATGGAGTCTTTTCAGTCAAGCTTCCACTTCCTACATCCTCTAGTATCTCCCAAGATCATGTGTAGATGGAGAAGGGCAGACAGTAGGAAGTGTCAACAGTCCCATACCATATACCTAACTACTTCTTCATTGTTCTGCTCCCCATTAATCTCTACTTCAAAATGATGACCACATTATCCCTGGAGAAAAGAAAATCCACAAGGGTCACCTACATTGTGTTCTCCAACCAGGTCACTCCTCAGCTCCAACACTTCTGTGGCTTCCCTTGTCCCTTGACTAGAGCCAGTCCTCCCAGTGGCCCGGGAGGCCTCCATGACCTTCCAGTCCTTCCTTTTCCCTTGTTCTAAGCCACCCTAGCATTCCTTCAGTGCCTAGGACAACACCAGCAAGTCCCTACTTCAGGGCCTTTGCATACACTTGTTCCTTTGCCTAGAATGCTTCTGCCTGTGAAGTCTCCTCCCCTCCAGCAAACCTCTATCCCAACACAGCATTTATTATACCTCAGGTTAACAACAGTTTAAAAGATTTCACCATGTACAGAACACAAGCAAATACCCAAGAAATACAACCATTACCCCTCTTTCATTTCCAAAAGTCAATGCACAGCTCCATACCAGAAAATAGTGGGCTAAAGGTATGACTCTCAGGGATGGCTTTCCAGTGCCTGTTTCCCCAGCTGACGTTGTTTGATTCTCTTCCAGGCCATGTTACACTCTTCTGCAAGGAGAAAACTCAAGACCACAACATTCCCATCTATGAGCCTCCTGTTTATGATTGATAACATCACACAAACCATATTTTCTGTTTGATTCTTTCTTTGACTAATTGATTAAGGCAAAATACATGTATAACATAATATTAGTTGCTTTAAAGTAAACAATTTGATGGCACTAAGTGCATTCCAGTGTTGTGCAATCACTAGTTTTATCTAATTCTAAAACATTTCCATAACTCCAAAATGAAATCTCACACTCATTAGACAGGCATTCACCAGTCCACCTCCTGACTTCCCATCCCTAGAAACTATCAATTTGATTTCTATTACTATAGATTTATCAAGTCTGTATATTTCATATAAATGAAATTACATGTCATTTTTTTATCTGTCTCTTTTTATTTAGCATGATTTTTGGAGCTCCATCTACATTGTAACTTGTATCTGTGTTCCATCTCTTTTTATGGCTGATAACAGAGCATTGTATGCATATACCACAATACGTTTATCTACTAATCAGTTAATGGACATTTAGGCCAATTCTATCTTTGGTGATTATAACTACTGCTGCTACGAATATGTGTATGTGGCTTTGTCTAACATCTATTTTCAATTCTTTGAGGTATACAGCTGGGACTGAAGTCACAAGGTTGACTGGTTACTCTGTGTTTACATTTTTTAGGAATTTTCAAACTTTACCACACCACAGTTGAAGGATCTCCCACCAGAGCACACAACTTCTAATAGGTCCACAGCTACCACCAGAGCACAGCATCCAACAGGTCCCTAGCCATCACACTTTCACCTCCATTTTTATCATTTTTTCAAGCTATGATCATCCCAATAATTAGGAAGTAGAACTCCATAGTAATTTGCTTCACTCTGCCCTGATAACACATGTTATTGCACCCTGTTTCTTGTGATTGTAGGCCATTCACTAAAACCCCAGTACTAAATCCACTATCGTTCCATACAAGTAAATATGGTTCAGACATAGAAAGTAATGAAAAGTAGATTCATCTACCATGCAAAGAACCTCCAAAATATTATGTTAAGAAAACAGAGCTAGAAGATTTAACCCTTTGTTATTGTCTGAGAATTTGTGGGTTTGGGTCTTGCATTAAGTTGTTGATCCTTTTTTTGTATATTATCTTTCTTTTTAATTTCATTGAAAACCGATTTTTTTTCTCTCATACAATAAATATATCCTGTCACAATTACCCCTCTCTCCACTACCTCCAGTTCCTTTACCTTCTCTTTACGCCAGATCCAGTATCCCTCCATTTCCTCTTCAGAAAAGAGCAGGCCTCCAAGAGATGACAACCAAACAGGACAAAACAAGATACAATAAGACAAGGCAAAAGCCTTCATATCAATGCCAGACAAGGCAACCCAATATGAGGAAAAGCTTCCCAAGAGCAAGCAAAAGAGTCAGAGACACACCTGTTCCTACAGTCCCACAAAAATACCAAGCTAACAGCCAGAGCATATATGCAAGAAGACCTGGTGCAGACCCATGCAGGCCCCAAACTTGCCACTTCAGTCTCTGTGACCCATGTGAGCCTTTCTTAGTTTATTCAATGGGCCATGTTCTCTTGGTGTCCTCCATCTCCAAACCACAGAGCAGCCCAAGAGGTACAAGGTAGTAATAGGCAGCAGCCTGTAGAAGATAGCTGCATTCTGAGCCAAGGGAGGGGTCCCCCATAAACAGAGCCTAAGTTACCAGACATAAACAGGGAGCTAGTAAGCCACAAGCTCAAAATAAACAAGACTCCTATAACAGGCTTTCATTTGGACCACCAACCAACTCCCAAATCATGGCATGAAGACTTATTATTAGTTATGAATGCTTGGACTTATCTTAGGCTTGCCCCACCAGCTCTTATAACTTAAATTAGCCTGTTTCTCCTCATCTACGTTTCACTTCAGGGCTTTTTACCTTTCTCTCATTGTGTATGTCCTGCTTTCACTGCTTGCTCTGTGTCTGTCTGTCTGGCAGCTGGCTGGCTGGCCCTGGGTGTCTCCCTCCCTTTCTCCCTCTTTCTCTCCTTTCTTCTTCCACACCACTCCAACTAAAAAACCCATGCTACACCCCCTCCCTGCTACTTCCTGTCAACTAGTTGCTAACCCTGCCTCTCTGAGCCCAGGTTAATTTTATTTAATTAACGCAAATGCAACACATCTTTACATAGTTAAACAAATGCAGCATAAACAAATTTAAGACATCATTGCCTAGTTAAACAAATATTCCACAACATTTCCCTCTTTTTGTACAAATAAAAAGAAAAGTGTTAACTTTAACATAGTAAAATCATATGCAATAAGAACAGTTACCAAGTAAGAATTACATTTACAATATCCAGTCGCTTTGCAGTTGGCAAATTTGGAGAAATCACTCTATTATCTATCCTATCTTGATGAGTCCAAAGCTCTGCACCTAATTTACCTCTATCATAACTAAGGAAAGCTGTAACTACAACTATCTAGTCTTCAACTCCATCAAAGGATATAATGTTACCTGAGTAAACAGGAAGTGCAAAGCAAGCCACTTCCAAAACTATAGGAATGACAGAGACATCTGACTTCCTGGACAGTCACCCAAGATTCCTCTGCAACATTGGGGCACCCATTTTTAGCCTATAGGCCTAAAATATCTAGCAGACTTTTCTATGAAGCAGGAATTTTGAAAGGCTGTCCTACCTCATCTTGGTAAAGTTCAGCAGTCACTTTCCTTCATCTCCTGCTTGTCCAGTTTGGACATCATACTGTCAGCAGTCAAGGCAAGGACAGTTTCTTGCCCAAATAACTAGCTTTGCCACATTGAAAGCAAACTCCATATGGAGGTTTTCAATGCCCATCATCCTTTTATGAAGTAGATTGTGCTGCCAGGAGCAGACGTGTCTCACTGTCATGAAAAGCCTGATGTTAACCAAACATTTTAAATGCCATATTCTGTGGGTCTTTGAAGTGTTTGAAGATCATCTATCTAAAATATATCTCTGTATGATCTTGAAAATATACCTAATAAAACTACAAGTTTGATTGTTATAGATGACTAACTCCTAACCTGCATTTCTTAATTATCCTAAATGGTTTATAATAATAGCTTTCAAGGACTAGAATTTTACCTTACATTTTTAAATGAACTGCATAGGTACAATACCTTAAACAAGAGTAGAAACATATACAGCATAACAAAAATAACCTTAAATTTGTATCAATATACAAAAAAATCCCTTAAACAAGAGTAGAAACACATATGCAGTATGTTGTAACAAAAATAACCTTAAATTTGCATCAATATACAAAAATCCATGTCAATGTAAAGTATTTGAGACTAATAGTTGCTTTTTAAAGTAGATTCAATAATCTATTCCTTTATCCTATCATCCCTATATCCTCTTATTTCTTTTCAGAAAAAGATCCTTGAATCTAACCTACCTTGCTTAGTTTCTTGCCTTACCATGAACAATAACAATTTGCAATCAACCCCCTAAATAATGACAAACATCCATAACTCTCCAAATGACCAGAAACCATCCACCCCACTCTTAGGAACATGAGCATCATGTTCTCTAGACTACTTCCTATTGTCTAAGAGTGAAGTCATCTCTAGGAAACCATGAGAAAATTGAGATAAGGTCAAGTCATGAGAAAACTAGTTGTAACCTTTGTTGTCTGGTCTCAGAACTGTTCCCATCAGAGGGATCAGTATATATGTCACCTGTCTTGTAGTTTTTGTTGGTTTATTTCTTTATACCTATAGCCAAGATCTTCAGGAGGTCTTCCCCAATCAAACCTGATCTCTATTAATCTTGAAGGAATCTACAACCTTTTGTTTCCTGTGGAAACAAAAGCATAACCTCTCTCCCATTGCAATACATTTTCTGAATTCCATTTTAAAGTGAAGGCATCCCCAAAATATCTACACTGGTTTATTTCAGCAGTTCCTTTTACAATCCAGTGTCTCTCAGCAGCTATCATTCACTCATCAGCATTCAAAAATTCAAAGCCAACACAACACCATACAGAATCCAGACTCCCTGTGTATTTCCCATCTTTACATGGCTTTTTTCCTTTATTTTACTTTACTTTCTCTTTTTAGACTTTACATTATTTTTAAACTATTTTTTCTATGACTGTCTATACCCATTTTTCTTTTCTTACTTAAGCCTATGCACATTTTTTTTAACCCACTGTAACCTATTAGGAGGTTTTTTTTCCATCTGGACCTGTCTTTTCTGTCTGTCTCTAGCCTTTTCTGACTACATGAACCAAACCTTAAAATGCTAAGCTACAGCTGCATGGTTCTGCTTTCAGCTGGCCTGGCCATAGCCAGCCTTAAGACTGAGGCCTTGGTCAGGAGCTGCATTTAACTTAAGCCCCTTAAAATGTTTAACTGGGAGCTGCATTCAATCACCCCAGCTCTGGGATGTTGGTGATCTCACTGTGGCAGGCACTTTTCACTTAACTTGCTGTTTCTACTTAGCATACTAGTATGGCAGAGCCTTTTAAAGGAGCTTTATCCTTTTTTTTTCAGCTTTCTTGGGCCCTCTGAGGAAATTCGAGCCCCACATTGGAAGGCCAAATATAACAGACTTTCCTTGGGACCACCAACCAGCTCCCAAATCATGAGATGAAGACTTATTATTAGTCATGAATACTTGGCCTTATCTTATATTTGTCCTGCTAGCTCTTATAACTTAAATTAACCTGTTTCCCTTCATCTACATTTTGCCTCAGAGCTTTTTACATTTCATTCATTGTGTATGTCCTGCTTTCACTGCTTGCTCTGTGTCTGTCTGTCTCGTGGCTTGACTGGCTGGCCCCTGGCATCTTCTCTCTTGCTCTCTCCTCTCTTCTTTCATGCTGCTCCAACCAAAAAACCCATGATACACTCCTCCCTGCTACTTCCTGTCAACTAGTTGCTAACCCCACCTCTCTGAGCCCAGGTTAATTTATTTTAATTAATGTGAATGCAACACATCTTTACATAGTTAAACAAATGCAGCATAAACAAATGTAAGACATCTTTGCCTAGTTAAACAAATATTCCACAACAGACTTCTAGTCAGCACCTATGATGTCTGCAAACCAAATTGTTGTCCTTAGATTTATAAGTGGAGTCCAGAGTGAGGGTGCAGCCAGAGACAGCCCTGTGACCCATTTACAACAGGCCTTGCAGATGACTGGCAATCAGAAGCCTCAAGAAACAAAAAGATTTTGTTCAGGTCTTAGAAAGACAGATTTTATGCACATATTTATTACCCTCTTGGCAATTTCCAAATGCACTGTCAGTAAGAAAGTGTTTCTCAAATACTGAGACTAATCAAAAGCCTGTTCAAAACCCATTATTGCAAATACCTAATGTAAGCACATACATTAGTTTCTTATGGTTTTATATTCAACTTAACAAAAATTTATTGCACACAGCCTCCATGTAAGATACTATGTCAGGTGCTGTGGACTGCTTGACAGATAATGCACAGTTCCTCTCTGTCATCAGTTCTTGACTCCCAATTCTCAGCAGGCATATTCAAGTTCAAGGTGAATATGAGAAGGAACTAACCCACATGGATGGCTTTACTACAAAAGAAAAAAAAATCTCTATTTGAAATACCACAATGGAGACACAAACAGGAAGATGAGAAAGTGGAAGGATGTGTATAATTCTCCCTGAATGGTTTAATATGGGTCTAATTTTTCCTCTAATCTCATCCTCATAGCAACCAAATAGGATAGGTATTATTATTTTCGGGCCCATGTTATGGGTGAAGAAACTGAGGTCCAGTGTAGCTGAGTAGACTACCCAATAATATTCAAGCAGGTAAATCAAATCTATTTGGCTAGAGCACTTGGGCTCTTTGGGTGATACCAGCAACTCTTGCTAGAGGTGCATGTCAGTGTAAAACGTGTGCTTGAATCCCACCTCTGACCTACTGAATTAGTCTCTGGGGTGAGTTCCAGACATGGGTTTGGAGAAGCTCTCCCAGTGAGGCCATGATCAATCTTGACTTGATTTATATCACTCTATGAAAGGCTGAGGGTGACATCAACAGATGAGGGTATGGAAGAAGAAATCATTCCAAGGGGCAGAACCAGGTAGGCAAAAGTGCAAAGTCAGAGGACTCCCATGGGAAATGGTGAGTGTTCCCCAGAAAAGGAAAGACAGGCAGTCTTAAAATGAACCAGAGGAAACCCAGATCACCTTCCCAGTAAGGTACGATCAGCTTGTACCACAACTAGATGATGCCAGAGTCTGTTCATGGGGAGATGAAGGTCTACGTACTGGCTGGTGTTGTGTGTTAACGTCACATAAGCTGGAGTCATCAGAGAGGAAGGAGCCTCAGTTGAGGAAATGCCTCCTGGAGATCCAGCTGTAAGGCATGTTATCAATTAATGATCAATGGGGGAGGGTCCAGCCCATGGTGGGCAGTGCCATTCCTGGGCTGGTGGTCCTGGGTTCTATAAGAAAGCAGGCTGAGAAAGCCAGAGGAAGCAAGCCAGTAAGCAGCACCCTCTCCATTGCCTCTGTCTCAGCGCCTGCCTCCAGAATCCTGCCCTATTTGAATTCCTGTCCTGACTTCCTTTAGTGATTAACAGCAATGTGGAAGTGTAAGCCAAATATACCCTTTCCTCCCCAACTTGCTTTTTGGTCATGGTGTTTAATCGCAGCAATAGAAAACCTAACTAAGACAGTTTGTATGACATTATTGAGCACCTACTAATTGTCAAGCACTGCACTGAGCCCTTTGCATACATTAGCTCATTGATCCTTCCTGATAACAGTTAAACTTATATATTTATCTTCATTGTTCAAAAGAATAATGAGGTTTGGAGAATAATTGGCCCAAAGCCGCATGGTCAATAAGGAACCTAACCATGATTCTACCTCCCATCTGTCTGGCCTCAATGCTGCCCTCTTACCTCTGGGATCAAATATTTTCTGAGGATTTTCAGAAGGAGATCAGACAAGAGCAAGATGATGTTGAGCCATACGGTCAACAAAAGATCAATAGAAGTTATTCCCAGATCAAGACTGAAAGTAGCTGTTTAGTCTTTGTCCACTCAAAAACAGAGCCTATGACAAGGATTTAGGTGCATTTGATTTATTTGGGAGGTGATTTGAAGAAGTACTAGGAGAGAGTGGAGGGCTGAAACTGGGAAGAGAAAGAAAAAAGCTGGTGAAAGGTGTAGCTAACCCTCTGCAGATAGCTGTAAATCATTCTGCTAGAGACACTGTAAGACTGAAACACTCAGTGGGCTATTATTGAACTTGGAGGTCAAAGTTCATGCCTCAAGTCAGGCTTGACCACCCATCCTCAATAAGTCAATTAAAAGAGCCAAATTAATAGTGAAAAATAGAAGAAGGAGAAAGATTAAAAGCAGCCACTTTGGGAAGAGTGACAGATCCAGTGACATTCCCCCCCCCTTCCCAAGTCTGTCTTCAGGGTCAAGCGTGATTAAAGTTTAAATAGAGGAACAAGGATATGCACATCTAAGCATTCTGCTCACAGTGTGGTCCTGCCCACTACTGACCCAGCATTGTCTGGGCTTCAGTCTCATCCTGTAAGGTGGTCTGAGGAGTTGTTAAAACTAAATGGAATCTCTTTCCAGGAGACAAGGTCCCCCTCTGGCTGGTACCTTTACCTTCCCCCAGTGGGAGATTTTTGGGGAAATTTCCATTTCTTTGAGGTCCATTGTTTCAACAGTCTAATAGTCAGATTGAGAGGCAAGAGTATTTCGTTAGAATATCTTCATTTTTGCTGGCCTTTTACTGGGCTGCCTCAAACAGGAACAAGAAGACTGAGAGCTTCATTCTATTCCCACAGCATAAATCCCCACATCTACCCTGTCCTGCTTGAAGCTAAGCATAGTCCCTGGAACCTGTTAAAGTAGAGAGCTAGTTGGAGGCCTTTAGTGCCCGAGAGCCCTGTCTATAGAGGGTCTCCAGAGCTGACTGACTGAGTGCAGGATGTCAACCGCAGGACTGGGCTGAATATTTGGTGACTATAATAAAACATCTCTTGAGAACTCGGAATGTAGGAAACTAAGATCTCCCCATATGAAATAAACTTAGAAACTTAACAGGAACTGAGCAGAGAGATAATAGAACAAGACAGCTGCCAGATCTGAAGATCAAGTCTGTAATCCGATCAGATGTATCAAGATCTCTAAAGAAGCAGGTATGAAGTAGAAGTGGGTAGGCCAACTGCAGAAACACAGACCATGTTGTCCCAGAAGCAGGAGTCAGCTGTCCCAGGCTATCCACAGAGAAGAGTCCATGGTCAGCAGAAGAGGAAGACTTCCAGTCCCAGTAACCAAGTGAGACTTATTCTAAAATGGACACATCTCAGCCTGGAGCCCTTAGATATCATAGGACATTCTCTCTAGTCTGAGATGAGATGTTCTCATGTGAATCTGGTTCCAGAGACAACTCACATAATGAGGCTCATAGCTCAGGATGCTCATCTCAGATGATTTGAAACTGCCCAAGAGATAGCCCTGCTTAGCAAACTAAAACAGACATCTGAATCTGCAGGGCCACAGTTCAAATTCCAAACAGAAGCATACTCTGGAGTCCTGGGGGTGGAGGTCCTCCTAGGTCCCAGCGCATCAGGCTTTCCCAGGTCACACAACCAATAACAACATCCCTACACTGTCTTTATATATGTGTCTATAGTAAGCAATGTAAAGAAGATTTAGGAGATGATGGCTGGAGACTAAGGCTTTGAGTCGTTACCGATCTCAAGCCTTGATCACCTGCCCTTTGCTAAACGTTCTTGACTGTATGTGCACATACATGTGCATGCATCCATTTATCTGAACCTTTATGCATAAGAATGTCTGTAGGCATAGACATTAGTGTAGCTGTGTATCTGCATAGATATGAATATGGAAGCAGAAAACATGAGCTGTACTCTGGTTCTATGAACTTGAACAAATCCTTGACAACCCTCTCCAAGCTTCACTCTCTTCATTTGTAGAATGGGCATGGCAGTAGTTCTGACTTCTCAAGACAGGCTGGGGGGAACATGAAGTAGTCCAAACCTAGAAATGAATTCAGTGAATGCTAATACTTGACATTTCAGGGTGGCATGCAAAGTGTTTCTGTGGGCATGTGCAGAGTGGACCCAGTTTCTGGTGATAGTGATCTATGTATGCCTGTAGTTACGTAAGCACTGCATCAATAGCATGCTCACCAGTGGGGTTAGAAACAGTCAAAGATGAAGCATGATACTCTCTGAAGGAGTGGTTGCAGTAGAACAGAACAGCCGAAAGGGACCTGAGATTCATAATGGTGAAGAAGAGGAGAGGATGGCCAAATTATGAAGAAGGGCAGCCTGGGTAATGGGCAAGTGCTCCCAGTGGCCTTCCATACCACATTCCCAGGTAAACTAGCAGCCTCAGCCAGCAGTGTCCATGGGTACAGAATCTTAGCCTGTGTCCCAGGCCAACACAGACTGGTGCTTTGTACTTGTTTGATTTTAGACACTAGCTTGTCCCCCACTCCCATCTGAATATGTCTAGGAAAAGGGATTTCAGAAAAACACCCCTTACCACATAGCAGGACTGTGGATTTGGCTGTTTATCTGTAGTCTCGAGGCTCAGATGATTATTCTGATAAACTGGAATGAATCTTGCAGCAGAAGGAGAGCTAGCAACAGTCCTGCTGATTTATCACCCTTCTCAACCCAGTTGGGTTCCAAGAGAATAAATCTTGCTTGCCTCTGGCTAGGTACCCACAATCATGCCACGGACCATGACTTTCATATCCCATTAAATCTGAATTACTCAGTCTGGGGCTGAGCTGAGAGGTAATTTAAAATGGCAAAAGGGGGAAAATGTTCTGATTTAGATCTGATAGAGACTGGATTAAGTCCTCCCATTTTTCAGGGCTTAAATGTGAGCTTTGTGAGGGCAAGCACCTGCGGGTTGGATGGCACTCCTGTGAAGGGCCTGAGCCACAGATTAAACTAAAGGAATTGAACCAAACACACATTCAAAGGTCTGCAGCCCCACCCCCTCCCACTGGACCACAAGCAGGGGCTGAGTTTTTTCAGGGGAATGAGCCACCATGTTCTGGGGTGTAAATTATTGCAACAGTTTCTGATAGCAATTTGGCAATTCCTATCAAAACGAAAAGGACTACACCCTCTAACCTAAACAGTGCCCTACAGACACACTTGGCCATGTGCTTAAGGTCATGTACACATGGGTGCTTATTGTAGCCTTATTTATAATCCTGAAAACTGGGATACTAACAAAATATCCTTAGTGGGGTGTACCTTAAGAAAGGATGGGGTGCTCACTCTAGAGGAGGATTAGCACTCATTTAAGAAAGTGAAGTAGAGGGGCATCTGCTGATACAGAAACAACATGAAGAACACTCGTATGCAAAGTGTGCCCGTTTTTCAAAAGCTGTGTAAGATGAAGCTAAAAGCAGTCTATTCTTCCTCTGTCTAGAGTCTTAATACAAGAAGGAATGCCTCTATCAGCAATCACTCAGACGCTGCAGTTTAAACCATCTCAAAATAAATTCCACATCCAACCTGACCTTATAGGTATGTCTCTGTGATCAGACCTTCTTGCCAGAACCTTTCCTGGGGCCTTGTATAGAGGAAGCCTGTAGCATGAATCTTAAAAGTCTTATTAATAAAATCAAACTTGGGCCAGGTATTGGGGTGAACATTGGAAGGTCAGAGAGACAGAACAAACCACAACTAACCTCACCTGGCCAACTTCTCAGCTGATCTTGTTTCCTCAGACTGGATGCCCCGAGCCCTCATCCAGAATGGGCCTCAGCTGAACTGCTGCTTGAAAGCCTGAATGCTTAACCAGGCCAAATGCTTCTCCAGGCCAAATGCCTACCCAGGCCAAATGCCTCTAGTTTCTGGTCCTCACGCTTTATATACCTTTCTGCTTTCTACCACCACTCCCTGGGATTGAAGGCGTGCTTTCTGGGATTAAAGGTGTGGGTCACCACGCCTGGCTGTTTCCCATGTGGCCTTGAACTCACAGAGATCCAGATTCTGTCTCTGGAATGCTAGGATTAAAGGCGTATGCTACCACTGCCTAACCTCTATGTTTAATATTGTGGCTGTCCTGTTCTCTGACCCCAGATAAGTTTATTAGCATACACAATATTTTGGGGAACACAATACCCCCACAGAAGCCTGCTGGTAACAGGCTTGGAGCACATTGCTCTTCGAGAGCTGAATGCTCTTAACATAATATTAAAGGACTCTAGGAATAAGGGCATACATTAGTCAACATAGAAAAATGTTATAATAGCAAATCAATGCCCAAATCTCTGTGGCATATCATAAACGTATTCACCCCTCTCAAGAAGTCTAATTCAACAGCCTCCTCCATGCAGAGTGACTCAGAGACCCAGGCTGCTACTATCCTGTTGCAGGCTTGATCATCTTAGCCTGCAACCTCCGTTGTCGCTACCAAAAAAAAAAAACATAGACATGGTAGTTCTTATCTATATCTGCAGAAAAATCACCCCAACTTGCTCCAGTGGTCAGAACTATCACAGGATCCAGCTCAATGTGCAAAGTGGCCTTCCCAGACCACCATCTCTGTCATGCTCTACTCCTTCACTTTGTTACAAGTCTCCTAAAATCATTCATCACAACAATCAACAAGCCTGTACTGAGATCAGCATGTCACCAGGGCACCAAATCACTGCCCTGGTTCTGGGATGCAGAGCATGGTGGGGTTGTCCTCTGAACCCTCCTCAGTCCCCGAACCTGGAAGCACACATGCTTCCTTTACTAAACATGTTCCTTGACTGAATGTGTGGGTTTTTTTTAATGGGATGGCAGGGAAATTATTAAGAAGTATGTTTCTGTACCTCAACTTTTTAAATTATGTTAAACTTCAGAATTTCTGTAGGCGCCTGTTTATAAATAAAATTAGATTCATCTGAAATTGAGTTATTCTTCATGGTTGGTTAGCTATTACTGGGAATTTAAAAGCACTTATTTGGATAATATCCAGGTCATTTGGAGTCGGCATCTAATAAAAGTTGGACCTGTTACAGATAAACACCCATGCTGGGCTCCAGGCACTGAAAAAGGCAAAATGGTTCATTTCCTAGCATATCGCATGAAAGGACCTCTCCCCCTCCCCACCTCTAAATATAGCCTTTCTCTAAACAAAATATTCAGTACATAGCATGAGGCTGCATTTGTGTCCCAACATGGGTTTCTGTTAACATACCTCATGCTGCTTCTCAAAATCAGAGAGATTGGTTAAAACCTTTTAAGAAAATTAGGCAAGCAAAGATGCCATCAATTCTGGGGACCCATCACATGCATAACAGAAGCATAGTAATTTTTAAGGCCATTCTTTTTTATAATGCTTGTCATTTTTTTGAGCATCAGCTCAAACAGCCAAAACTTGGAGTCCTTTTAGGAGATGGCCTTAGTATCAAAGATAATGTAACTCATCACAGGGTTGGCGGGTGGTTTTTGATCTCCTTTTCAATTCATTTGTCAGTTATATACAGAATGACAATATAATTTACTTCTCAAAGACACTTAGGGGGGTGAGAAGAGCTCGATTATGCTGAACAATGATATTAGAACAACAGCCAGACCCACAGTATCTCAACTTTATATTCATTGAGATTTTTTTTTTCCCCTCACGAGCAAGGTACTGAGCCAGGCGTGGAAGGTAAATATGCTAAAATCCTGGGAGTTAATCATGGAAAGAAACATCAGAGTTGGGTTAAGGATGAATAAACTTTTGTAAAGGGGCAAATAGTAAATATTTAAGATCTGCAAGCTCAGAGACCAAAATAAGGTTGCTATGTTGGTGTTTATGTAGCCATTTAATGTGTAACCACTCAAGAGGCTGGAAAGGTAGCTCGGTGGTTTAGAGCACTAAATGCTCTTGCAGAGGACCCAAGTTTGGTTCCCAGCCCCTACAGGAGGCAGCTAACCATCTCCAGTCACTCCAGCTCCAGGGGATCTGATGACTTCTGGCCTCCATGGGCACTGGCACTCATGCACATTTACACAGACAATATACACATGTGTAATTACAAAATAAAAATAAACCCAAAGCTAGGAGCTAGTTTAGCATATAAAGTGCTTGTCCCACAAGTACAAGGACCTGAGTTCATGTCCCAGAATCCATGTAAAAAAGCTAGGCATGAAAGCACGTGGTTGTATTTCCAGTGCCGGAAAAACAGGCAGGGAAGAATGGCTGGGAATCACAGGTGAGTGAGAGAGATCCTGACTCAAGAAACAAGGTGAAAATAAGGGCATGAAGTTGGGAGAAATAAAAGGGAGTGGGCAGTGAGGGGAGAATCTGATCAAAATATATTGTATACATCTATGAAATTCTCAAAGAAAAAAACAAAAACTTATTTTTGTTTGTTTTTTGTTATTTTGAAAGAGAGAGAGAAAAAGAATATAAAGTTGGTTAGGAAAGGAGGTAGGGAGAATCTGGGAAGAGTTGGAGGAGTGTAGCAGGCTGTCTTGGACCACCAGCCCTCAAATCATGACATGGAGACTTATTATTATTTATGAATGCGCAGCCTTAGCTTAGGCTTGTTTCTAGTTAACTTTCTTTAACTTAAATTAACCCATTTCTATTAATCTGTGTGCTGCCCTGAGGCTTGTTTATCTCATCTACAAACTGTCCATCCCACTTTCTCCGTGTCTGGCTGACTGTCATCTCCTTTTCTTTCTTCTTTTCTTTCTGTCCCACCCACCCTAAATTTCTCCTCCTACTTGCTCTCCCTGCCCAGAAGTCCCACCTATAACTCCTCCCTCACTATTGGCCATTCAGCTTTTTATTAGCCAATCAGGTGGTTTAGGCAGGCAAGGTAAAACAGCAACACATCTTTACATAATTAAACAAATACAACACATCTTTACATAGTTAAACAAATATTCCACAACAGAAGGGGAGAAAAACATGATCAAAATATATTATGTGAAGAAATAATAAAAAATTATTTTTTTAAAGGTGGATGGCCCATGAAGAACAACATCCAAGGCTGACTTCGGACCTCCACCTGCATTTACAACACACCACACATGCAAACACACACACACACACACACACACACACACAAGAAACTACCTAAAAATGTCATGGGGTGAACTAGATCCACAAGCTTAATTTGGCCAAAGTCTGAAATGAGCATTGAAGATATTAAATGCTAAACTAAGAAGTCTGGATTTAATTCTGCAGCCATTCGTTTCCAGAAGTATTCTTTATTTTAGGAGTAGAAACTTGTCCACAAATGAAATCTTATGCAGAAGCCCAATATATATGCAAAGCAGATGATAATTGGTCTGCAGCATTTGAAATAGGAATGAAAGAAGACATGAGCACAACCTTTTTCACCCCAGCCACAATCCCAGAAGCCCAGAGGGGCCCTGCCAATCATGACTTAAAAACCACAGCCACTGTCAGTGGGGTGCGAATAAAGACTTCTGAGGAAGGGTGGAAGTGATCACAACTGTGTACAACCACCGCTCTGGGCATAGCGCGAAAGATGCAAAGAGATCAGAATGCCTGGGGCAGAGAAGCCAGTGAGGGGGTCCAGTCTGGGAGAGTGGCAGTACTCTGCAGCAGATAGCAGGGGCACAGGTACAGGTTTGGGAGGGACGCAGCATTCAGACAGGCCTGGATTCACCGGCTCAAAACCAGTGCGGCCCCACAATGCTCCACATATGAAAGGGCTCACACATGGCTCTGATCCACCATCTAGAAAGTCTGCATTTTCAGTTTGTATTTTGCACTGGATCCACATATGACAAATTATGTAGTTGATCCTCTATCCAGGGATGTCAGAATCTGTAGGGGCCAGAGCACGTGTACTGGCAGCACCTTCCACCATTGTAATCCCTAGTGTTGATTTCTTAAAAAAAAAAAAAGTCAGATATTTCTTACTCTTTCTCAGGACCTCAGATTCTGTCTCCTGCATGCTGCTTTACCCCCTCACAAGCACCCAGCATGTCCACCCATCCTTCTTCTGCCTTCTAAATCCTGGAAACAGCGGTCTCAGCTGTGACATCCCAAGTTCAAACCTCTGTGATTCAATTCAAGGCCAGGTGCCGGCAGGACTCTCACTGGCCAGCATCTGCCTCCTGTAGGCCGGCCGGTGGGTCGTGGATATGAAATGCTGGGGGCCCCTTGACTTGGGCTCTGCCAGAGCACACTCTGAGTCAAGGATTCAGGAGCCAGGTGTGTGTATGTGGTGAGATTCTAGAAAGCCCCAGAAAAGACAGGGGAAATGAGATACAAAGACGCTCCGAACATTGCAGAATGCTGTGGGGCATTGATCACCAAGCCCCACTCTTCCTTTACTCAGCTCTTCCTGGGGCCCCCAGAAGTCTGGCTGCACCTATGTCAAACCCCTTTCTGTGGCCAGAGATGACACTGAACAGACACAATGTTCCAGAACGATCTGCAGACAGTGTCAGGACTGGGGTAGGCAGAGGCAGGGGTCTGAACACAACATGACCATGTTTGTTCCATTCTCAGAGATCTTATAAGGAACAACAAAGATTTGGGAAGAAAGCAAACTTAACCCCCCTGCAAAATTTGAGAGCATACCTGCCACCATTAATTCAGCCTCTCATTCAAAATATCCCAACTCAAGGCCTGTTAGGTACCAAAGCGCTTCTTTTATGTGGAGCACTGTTCTCCATGCTGCAGAAAAGACAGTGGATGCTTGGCGTCTGTAAGAACCACATGACAGGAGATAAGCACAAGGGATTTGCTCACTCTGCCCTAGTTTAGACACAGCAGATAACAGACTTGTACACCTATGAATTTCCTCAACTTTTTGATGTCTATCTAGGTTCAGCAGAGGATTGGGATCATTGGAAACACCCAGAGAAGGGAAAGGAAGACAGCTCACCAAGAGACTAGATGGCATGTCTTTGAACAACATCAGATTTATCCAGCAAAATATCTCCAGTCTCTTTGTTAGCTGAGATTTCTTAATCCTTAAAACATGGAACATGACCCTCGTAGAATGTTGGTAGCGTTATAATGGTACAATCACCCACCATGGAAAAGCCTGTCAGTTCCTTTGTGGCCCAGCAAATGCATTCACAGGTTACCATAGGTTTCCTGTGGTGATATATTGTGCACCCCAATAAAACTTATCTGGGGATCAGAGGACAGAGCCAGCCACTAGATTAGACATAGAGGTCAGATAGTGGTGGCAAAGCCTTTAATCCCAACACTTGAGATCTCATGCCTTTGCTTGGGAAGCACACACGCCTTTAATCCCAGGAAGTAAGATGGCAGGGCAGAAAAAGGTAGATAAGGCATAAGGAAACAGGAGCTCACTCTTTAGACTGAGGATTTTGTAGAGGTAAGCCAATGGCTAAAGCAGTTCAACTGAAACCCTCAAGGGTGAGGACTCCGAAGCTTTCAGTCTGAGGATTCATGGAAACAAGATCGGCTGAGGAGTTGGCTAGGTGAGGTTGGCTGTGGCTTGTTTCTCTGATCTTTCAGCTTTTACCCCAATATTTGGCTCCGAGTTTTTTATTAATAAGACCTTTTAAGATTCATGTTACATTTTCCTATGGGAACAGGTTTGGAATTTGGACCCCATTAGCTTCCTTACCTGGAAATACTACATAAGCCCTGTCACCATTAATCAGCCTCCTAGTTTAAACGTGGGCACAGGGCTGGAGATATAATTGGAAATACATGTTCATAAAAATATTTGAACATCATGTTCTTAACAGTACTTTCTGTAACTGTGAAAAGGGAAATAACCCAATGCCCACTAATTAACTAATAAGTCAAATATATAAATGGAATATTATTCAACCATAAATAAAATAAAAAGGACTCTATAGACTACAAAAATGGATAAATCAAGAAAATGATACTATTTCTGTGAGATGTCCAAAGAGACAAATTTATAGAGACAGAAAATTGACGAATGGCTTTCTCGGGCCCAGAAGGAATTTAAAAAGAAATGAAATGCGTACAGATTTTCTTCTGAGGATAGTGAAAATGTTCTGACACTGATTAGTAGGGGCGGTTGCACAATCTTGTGAACAAAGTAAAACATTAAAATGATGCACTTTGGGTGAATTACATGGTATGTGAATTGTACTCCAATAAATCTGCTTTAACAAAATATAACATGAGAATTTATTGGGGATCCATTCATCCTTTTACAGGCACTTAGGATACATCATTGAATAAAATGAACAATATCACTGTCTTCTTGGAATCCACATTCCCATGAGGAAAGAGGCTAGTGAATCCTAAACATGTCAAACAAATTGCGATGTCATTGTGAAAAGTGATCAGCAATGGTGGGGAGGGGTAAGGGAGCTGGTAAAGCCACAGTACTAAATGTGCTGGTTTGGAAGCTGTCACTAATAAGGGGACATTTGGGCAAGCCTGCAGGAACTGGTTTTGAGATCAGACAGGGGGTGCCACCAGGGCAAAGCACAGAGTAGGAATAAAAATACTGGAGGGATAGCAGGGAGGTCAGCTAAGCAAGAGGCATCAGGTCATTTAAAAAAAAAGATACAGGCAGCAAGGAAACTGAGGACGTTGTCGCCCTGTGTGGCTGGGCATGTGGAGCCCTGCTGATGGTTCAGCTCAGAGCACAGCTCCAAGAGGAAGCCCTGTAACCCATGGTACAGAGGTCTGTTTCCCTCTCCTTAGCGGCTCAGAAGCTGGGGATGAGGGCTCTGGGCAGAGGAACTAGGTAGCCCACACCCACCCAGACAAATCATGGGGGTTTGCTGGGCTCCAGTTGGGAAACAAGGGCTGATAGGAAACTCCAATTTCACCATCTAATAACCCTGTGTGTTTGTGATCTTCAGGTTCCAATTTTTGTATTGTCGTGGTCAATTACAGGTCACAAATGATTTCCAAAGTTGGCTGCCTGAGGACACCATTGTGCAATTCCATTTTAACCGACAGTCATCCCACACACCCAGGCTGCTCAAGCCCCAAGACGTGCACTGGAGCTGATCACATCAGACCCCACAGAGTGAGGAAGAGAGGGGACCCCTGGAATGAAAAGGAAACAGACTGTCCTGGGGCCTGGATGAAGGTTCTACCCCAGATCTTCCACACTTTCTACCAACTCATCTCTCTGAGTCCCTCTCCTGTGGGGATGTCCAGACCTGCCTGACTTCAGGAGGAATGGTGTGTGCTACTCCACCAAAGGGACCATGAAAACTGCCACACGCCAAACCCTGACCTGTCCCTGGACCTGAGTGAGCACCCTCATTTCTTCATTGAGGTAATTTGCAAACTGTAAGATGACCTCATTCTAAGTACACAAGTTGAGTTTTGTGAATTTCAAGTTATGCAAATGTCACAATTCAATTAGTCTATTTCCATCATCCCAAAAAAGAAATCTGCCGAACAACCCTTTGAGGTTACAGGTCCATACATAATGACATCAGCTCAATGCTGTATAAAAGCAAAAAAAGAAAAATGGTAATGTATTAGCCTGGAGTGCAAGAAATTGCCATTTTTATAAGTTAAAACTGTCTAAATATTGGCAATTTTAAATAGCTTACCTGTTAAAAAATTTCTGCAAATACGCCGCTCTAAAAATATTGTTTCTGTATTAATGCATATACTACCTATGATTGCCTGTGAATTACTCATGTTATGAATCTATACAGCATATTTTTATGCAGAAAGCCATGCACATTGGATGTGGTGGATGATTGAAGGGATCTAGTATTCTTCAAGGGAGAAATGTTGGCTATGCACAGTTTTTACCTTAGGGTCTGTCTTCGTAGCTGAACCTCCGCAGAGATTGCCCACTTTGAGCCTGCTCTAGCTGAGGCACTCAATTCAGAGTTGAGGAAAGCAAAGCTTACATAAGATGGGTAATGTATCTACACAATGTCAGCCGTACGACACTGTCTCTAGAAATGCCAACGAAGCATTGTAAGTGTAAAGAGCTCATATCTGTGGCATAAGGATGTCATATTTTGCATTGTGTTTTTTATTATTTTGCATGCTTGCCATTTTAAAATCTCCAGTCTCCACTGGAGTCTAATATCCATGAAGAAACATGCCAGGTCCTCTCTATGTCTCTATAATCCCAGCACTTCACCATTCATCATTGGGTCTATGCTTGATAAATACATAATGCTTAATAAATGAATCTGATGGAAGAAAGAGACTGACTCATACATGTAGTAAACACTCCCCTCTTGAACACACACACACACACACACACACATACACACACACACACACACACACACAGCCTTCCAATCATTTCTACTAACACAAAAGTTTCTGGGCAATGATTACATGTAGGTAGACCCAAGAGGCTTTTATGTCAACACATGGCAGATCCATTTTGAGCCCGCTCAACCTCGCAGAGGTTCTTTGTGCTCAGAAACGTGAACAACCTACCTTCCAGTGCCAGAAACAGGAGCTCCCAACCCCAAACATGTGAGGGAAAGGGGAACAAAAAGAAGTCTCACAAGAGTACCACCCCAGGACCTGAACATCTGGCGTCTTGAAGGGTCAGAGGCCAGACCATGGCTGGGGCAGGGTTGAGAATGCATTGCAGAGAGATTGGGTGTAGCTGGAAGGTTTCTCTGGTCTCCCCTGGCCCCAAGGTCCAGCACCTGCTCAGACCCAAATAAACATAAAGAGGCTTATATTAATTATAAACTGTAGAGCCTATGGATCAGGCTTCTTGCTAGCTAGCTCTTATATTTTAAATTAACCCATTTCTATTAATCTATAAGTTGCCACGTGGTCATGGCTCACATCATGCTTCTCCTGGCGGTAGCTCGCAGCATCTCTCCCGCCTCTCCTTTCCTCTTCCTCTCTCTCCACTTGGAATATACCGCCTAACTTAATTCTGCCTCACCATTGGCCAAACAGCTTTATTTATCAACCAATCAGAGCAACACATATTCACAGCATACAGAAAGACATCCCACAGTAATTGTGTACTGAAGCAACAGCAAATTCACCTGCCTGGGCTGCCCAGAGCTTGCAGGCAGGAGAGAGGTGTAGGGAAGATGCAGGGAAGACTTGGACACAAGGGCTAGATGAGGACTGTTCAAGGTTTAGGTTCGGGATGGCACATACAACCCCACAGGAAAGATCCTGTAATCAATCTCTCCCTCCCTCCCTCCCTCCTTCTCTCTCTCTCTCCCTCCCTCCTTCCCTCCTTCCTCCCCTCTCTCCCTCTTCCCCCATCTCCATAGCTGATATGGACTCTTGGAAGTAGGAAGTAGACTAAACCTCCACCTAGGTCCACTTTACTCAATATCCTATGCAGGATCTCGGCTCTGCATTCAGCACCTACTCCACACCTGAAGAATAAGAGCTTGTGGAAACAGCTCTGATGAAGAGACATCAACGTCACCATTTACAAAGATGGGTAAACTGAGGCCCAGAGAGTGTGGAAGAACAGCTTTGCTGGTGCCGAAGCTGTTTCCAGCTGAAGGCTGAATGAATAGAAGTGGAGGAAGATTGGGGTAGTTTAGACCCTTGGTTCAAAGTGGAGGGGACAGACAGCAAGGGGAAGGGAGAGTGTGAGTCCACCAGAGGCCAAGTGATATTTTCCTTCATTTTCAGTTAAATTGCAGGGGGAGGAGTATGCCATTTTGGCAGATAGGTGTGCCTGCTGCCTATTGTCAAAAACTGAACATTTTGTGTCCTTTGTTTTTTCACTTGCCATGGCAACCAAGAAGCTGAGAATCAGACTTCTCACTCAAGTAGCAACAATCCCCAGTCTAGAAGCATCTATTCCTTCCTCCCCTCCCAAGGACCTGTTTTCTGCTGTTGGGGCTCTCTGCCCTCAGTCCTTAGCTTAACCCTAAAACAGCCTGGAAGATTCCACACAGTGCATTAACTGACCCATTCCTTGAGTCCTTACATTCCTATAGCCCTACACTGATCAGGGGAGTAATATCTACTGTAATTAGGTATCATAAGGACAATGATTTCATTAGAGATTCTGTAATAGCCCTGGACATGTACGAGGCAGCATGTTATACAACACGGTCCAACGCTTTATCACCTTGTGATAATTGGAGTTGCTGAATTACAGTAAGAGAGCAATGGAAGGTAATTTCCTATTTGGCCAAAGTCATCTGACCTCCCCCAGGCCTCCAATTATCATATTTCTTCTTGGAATCAGGTCTCTCCCTTCCACTCAGAAGCTGCTGCGAGCTCTGAGCTGTTACTGCAGACAGCAAACTTGCATGGGAGCCCTGAAGTCGTAATTTTCTCATTACGCAGCCTCGTCTGTCAGCCATTTCCTGGTGAGCCAGCCCTGTTTTCCAGTTCAGGTGATAAATAGGCATGAACAGCTTAGCAGGCAGAGAGGCAAATAAACATTTGAAAATGATCAGGCCTGGAGAATCTTCTATCTGCTAGTATTATGGGTTAGAGAGAACCCAAGCAAACCGCAGAGTGAAACGTGAAGAAGGGACTACAGTCAGCTTGCTCTCCTTCTCTCAGCACCCTCATGGCAGAGGGAGACAATTTCTTCTGCTGAGTGTATGGTCTCAGATGGTACTTTACACAACATTGCCAAATAGCCCATGAAGCCGATCAAATGGCAAGCACTACCATTTGCCGAGCACCTAGTAGGTGTGTTGGGCTGGGGAGATGGTTCAGTGGATAATAGTGCTTGCTGCACAAACATGAGGACATGCGTTTGAATCCCAAGAGCCTACTGTCAATCAATATGTTCTCATTTAAACGAGATAAAACTGTGACATATTAAAAACACAGCAGAAGTCGGGCGGTGGTGGCGCACACCTTTAATCCCAGCACTTGGGAGACAGAGGCAGGCGGATCTCTGTGAGTTTGAGGCCAGCCTGGTCTACAGAGTGAGTTCCAGGACAGGCTCCAAGGCTACAAAGAGAAACCTTGTCTCAAGGAAAAAAAAAAAAAAAAACAGCAGAAGCATTAGCAGCCAGCTTCTTTTCATGCATACAAGCACTGTCTACATTGAGCTAAGACCCATGTTAAACCACAGAGGTTTGATTTTGAATAATGTAGACACAATTGCTGGCCTCAAGGTGTTATATCCTCATGAAGAAATTGATCCATCAGCTTAAGAATACCAGTGTTCTTCTATCCCAATAAACCACCTTTTCCCCCAGGGTACTCTTGAAGAGTGAGAGATAACAGATTTAGATAGAAATACAGAAGGGAGAGATGGATAGAAACACAGGATAGCCTCGGGAGGGCCTGGATCCTAATCCACCGGCCCAGTCTGTCTCTTCTAAAGGGCTTTTTAAAGGAATGCCAAAGGGTGGAGCAAAAGACCTCCCCCTAGCACAGCCAAGCGCAGACCCTTCCAAACACCTGCTAACCACACATGTGGTCAATCCATCCCCTTATGCATCCCTGCTGGGTAAAGCAAGCTCAGATCTCACTAGGAAACCTCTGTGGGCTCCCACAAATAAATGCAAGAGGTAATACAAGAGACAGAATGTAGAGCCAGTGAGCTGATAGTCCAGTGAGGCAGGAGAGATCAGCAAGGATGTGATCTTGAGGTTAAGATTCAGGAGTGAGCCAGGTGAAGAGGAAGGGGAGATAGTCCAGTAGATAAAGTACAAGTCATGCAAGTGTGAGGACCCGAGTTTGGCTGCCCAGAGCCCACACAAAGCTGGAATTAGTAGTGCATGGCTGTAACCCAGCACTCCTTTACGGAGATGGGACTTGGAGAAAGGTGAATCCTCAGGAGCATGAAAACCAGCCACCCTGGTATACACAAGGGTGTATACAGGGTGAGACTTGGTCTCAAGCAAGGTAGGAGATGAGAACTGACACCTAAGGTTGTCCTCTAGCCTCCACAGGTATGCTACGGCACATACACACCCACATGCACACACTTCCACACACATACACCGAGATTCATTAAAACAAACAAACAGGGAACAGTATGGATGGAGGCTCTTATCCAGGAAGGTACTTGATATAGTAAACAGGGAAAGGGGCACTTTCTAGAGCTTAATGGGCAACGATGGGGAGGTGTTGGACACAGATCATAGAGGACCTCTAGAACATGGGAAGAGTGAGAATTTTGTCTTTGAACCCTGTGTTCCCATTAAAGAATTGGTGATTGGTCAGTAAAGGATCAGCTCTGACTGGCAAAGCAGGTCATGCAGGCCATCCCTTAGTTAAAGTCTCCATGCAGGGGAAGGGAAAGTGGCCCATGGTGAAGAAGAAGTAAGTCAAGCTCCACCTCCTGAAGGGAGGCTTGCACCACAATTTACAGACACATTACAAACCACAACCGTCTTCAGTCTTATACATTAGCCCTTGTTCTGGGATACAGCCCTGTTTCACTAAGATCAAGTGTCTTGGGTAAAATGCAAGATAAAATTAGTTACACTTGGAGCCAGGACTTATGCTGGTGTTTTTGCAGGATGCCCCAAACTGGTGTTTTTCTCTTTGCACGCTGGTAGTAAAGGGATTGTGAGGTACCATATGGAAGCAACAGTCACCTGGACAAGCCCCTGGAGTCCTAAGATGGACCATGGGATGCTTCACCCTGGAGGGGCAGCTCACACTGTGGCAGTGGGTGTGTTCTCTGAAGGGCAAATGCCTGGAAGGCAAAAAGCAGAGGGGAGGAAGAGCCATGGAGAAAGATACTACGGGGGAGAATTGTTCATTTTTGATGGCATCCACTGGTAGGTTCCTAATGTTCCAGTGGGTAGGCCTGCATCCACAGACATACTGGGAGCACTAACTGGACTTAATTTGTTATTTTAAAAAAAAGACATGAAATTGTGAGAGAGACACGTTGTGGTGGGGATATGGAAGAATTGGAGGAAGAAAATGGAGTGGATATGAACATATTCCATTGTATACATAGATGAAATTACCAAGAATAAATTATAGTTTCATGATGTGGGATGGTCTGTATGTCAAATTGCTCTGATTGGTCTATAAATAAAACACTGATTGGCCAGTGGCCAGGCAGGAAGTATAGGTGGGACAAGGAGGAGAAGAATTCTGGGAAGTGGAAGGCTGAGGCAGAGACACTGCCAGCCGCCGCCATGACAAGCAGCATGTGAAGACACTGGTAAGCCACGAGCCACGTGGCAAGGTATAGATTTATAAAAATGGATTAATTTAAGATATAAGAACAGTTAGCAAGAAGCCTGCCATGGCCATACAGTTTGTAAGCAATATAAGTCTGTGTGTTTACTTGATTGGGTCTGAGCGGCTGTGGGATTGGCAGGTGACAGAGATTTGTCCTGACTGTGGGCCAGGCAGGAAAACTCTAGCTACAGTTTTGCATTTAGTTTTCAAATTTAGGAAAGCAATGGGTTAAAGGCTGTCTCTGAAAACCTTTACTATGCCCCCCAATTTTGATTAAAATGCATCTTCCAAAACAACATTTTTCAAGGAGATAAAGTTGTAAAAAAGAAAAAAGAAGAAGAAGAAGAAGAAGAAGAAGAAGAAGAAGAAGAAGAAGAAGAAGAAAGAAATTGTGCAACTGAAAACAATGAGGCCTAAGAATTAAACACATAAAGCAAGGTTAAAGAAGTAACATCCAGTGGTTTTAATGGCAAATGCCAACGTGTTAAATTCCACAAGTAAAAGTCAACCACTCCCAATGTAAGTCCGAGAAACAATCCAATTACAGAGTATTGGAGAGACATGAGTGAATTGTCTTTTCTGTTGAACATAAACAGGAAATGTGTATTAAATAAGTGCAACCTTTAAAAACACGATGACATTCACATCCAACAAATAAATTGAAAGCAAAAAGAAGCACTAAACAGGCCATTGTGGATTAGGATACACTGATAAAAAACCAGGCTTTCCTAACAAAGCTTCAATGGTCATGTATCAGTTTATGTTCTCCCAGATGAGAAGGAGACAGAGCCCTAAATACCAGGACACATGGGACATTAATTACAAAGTGACCATATACTGCAGGAAAGCAAAAGTCAGCACATTTCAAAGGACTTAAATAATGCAAAGTAAACTCTCTGACTGCCACAAAATTAAGCTTGGAATCGGGAATAAATAATAGCAAGAAAATACCCACATGTTTGGAGATTTTAAAAGAGAATTACACCTCAAATAACTCATCGTGAAAGAAGTCCCCACGGAAATGAGAAAATATTTTCATTTGAATCCTAATGAAAATAAAACATACCAGCGTTTACAGGTTGTAACTGAAGCCTGTAAACATGGGCTAAAGATCAATGACCACAGTAGTTAATCCGGGAAATCTGAAGAAAGGAATAAATTGAAGATGAAAAAAATGTAAAGAAAACAAGGAATTGAGAAAATAACTAGTGAAATAGAAAGTGGAATGCACTTTGTCAAGGTAGAGAAAGTGTTTGTTGTTGTTTTCAGTAATTCTCAGAGTTTTCAAACCAAACAGGAATATAATAAAGTCTTGTACTTTTAATCCCAAAGATGCTAAGAGAAAGACCACTGACTCAAATCATTATGGCCAAATTAATTAAAGAGAGCAATCAATTAAAGCAAACTTTTTTATTCATGTACATGGACTGCCTTCCCCTAAAGTGAGGTTCAAGAGGTCAGCATTGGACATTGGGAAGATAAAGAAAGGCTTTTATAGCTCAGGGGTAGGGAGTTTCCAAATGGTGGATTTGGCAGGCAAATAGGCAGGTTATAGAAACAGAACATAACAAGGTAGTCATAACAACAGGTGGTTATAATAACCTTCTGAAACAAAGGTAAGGTTGCAAGATGGTCATCACAATTTTTTTTTGAGACAGAGTTTCTCTGTGTATCTTTGGTCGTCTAGGAAATGACCCTGTAGACTAGGCTGGCCTTGAACTCACAGAGATCCACCTGCCTTTGCCTTCTGAGTGCTGGGTTAAAAGCATGTACCACCATATCCACTGCCATAACAACTTTTTGAAACAAAAACCTGGTTGCTATTTCCTGGAACAGGCAGTACAGAACCATTTGTAGTTAAGGTTACAGGTGGGGCACTGCCCAATTCTTGAGAAACAGAGGTTTAATCATGAACAGGAATGGACTTAGCTTGTCTTTACTGTAAGATGGCTTTTAAGCCTAAGATGGAGGCAGGCTGCTTGACTCATCAGTACCCATCAAGAGTAAAAAATAAATAAATGGATAAATAAATACTGTAAAGTTTACTAAAAGGAAAGTATAGAGACATTATAGCAAAATATAACCAATTAAAAGAACCTGAATAATTCAATTGAGTAA
>CABHPH010160282.1:19207-54718 GCA_902168325.1 Peromyscus nudipes | reverse complement strand
ATCTTATCATATCCATATTCTCTCTTTTTTTCTGAGTAGATTCAAAATTCTACCTTTTATCTTATTTCTTTATCTTCCGTTTTTTTTGGAGTGGATTCAATAATCTACTCTTTTATCCTATTATTTCTATATCTTTTTTTCAAAGTAGATTCAATAATCTACCTCTTATCTATATCTTCTTTTTTCTTTTTTCAAACATTAACAGTTTTTAACATTGATTCTGTCCTAATATTTATAATTATCTAAGTTGCAAAAATGAATATGAAGGATATTTTTTCAAATATTAATGTGCAACAATCTTTAAGTTTTATATAAACCTTTGATAGGCTCTTCCCTAGCCCTTCAATATTAACTCTCCTGATGTGACAGAACAGCTGGTAATATCTAATCTCTTTTTTTCCAATTTTTACATTTGTCACTTAGCCGTCTCCTTTACTAATTATTTTCATGGCCTTATTCTTTTTGTCCTCAGTCTTCCTAAGATCACTCTTTAGGGGTCAAATCAAGCTTTACTTCCTGAAGTTCACAATTTAAACTTTTGCCAATGACTTTTAAATTTCAAGGCTAGTTCTTACTAGGAACTTCATAAATAATTATTGAATAAAATGAATTAAAGACTGACTGTACAAAGATGAAGTTAAAATTGTTCTTTCTAGTCCAGGAGAAAATGGTTATATATGAAGAAATAACTTATAATTCATGTTATAAAAAATGTGTTGAAAAGTGTTACCAGCATACCACAGACAGCAAACTATATCTTACTACAAAAATATAACCACAATAATAATATTTTCAAATATTATATTAAGTCTTAGGTGAATAAAGAAGCTTGTCAAAGCACCAGATAAAATAAAAATTCTTATGTAAGGAGTAGGGTGTTCACAAAATTGGGTTTCGAAGGGAATAGTTATTCTTTGAAGAAAATGGCTAATTGAACTCCCAAATTTAATCTTATAAATAGAGAATATATTTCAATATGATTTTGTTTGAACCCACATGTTGTTTAGTTTTGTTTCTGTAAATATGTTCAGGCATATTTGGTAGAATAGTTGGGAATCGGCTTTGGTATATATTCATGCCTGTAACATATCATTCTCTACTGACTATGTGTATATGATATATTGAAGCTTTTTGTAATTACATGGATTTCTCAAGTTGTCAATATCCAAATAACCTTAATCTTAATCAAAGTTTTTAACTGGGAAATTAAAATTCAGTTTTCATCATTTTGGATAATCTATAGGTATATAGACTATCATTCAAAAAAGTCTTCTGAGAGTATTTTAATTATCTATATGGATTTCTCAGCAGAATCAGCTGTACAAGTGACATCAGAAGAAGAGCGAAAATGTCATGATGTTCCTGAAAAGAAACATGGAGTGGTACATAAGTATTTACACTGAAATTTTTGTTTAAGATAATTTTCTTTGGTAAATGATGTACCACAGTGCACACGAAATCTCTCTAGACTGCTCTTGAGAATCAATAGATCATAATTTAAAAAACTTATTTTAAAACTTTTATTGTTATTTAATACTTTCTTATCCCATAAGAATAAATAATACCTTATAAGTTACATAGCTTAAGCAAAACCCTGTCCTTGGATTTAATTCCACATTTTCTTCATTATTTTTGCATTCCAATCCTAGAAATTCCTTACATCAATCAAAATACTTTTGACTAAACAGGTAAAGTTATGAGCAATGTAGCAGCGTTTGCTCCTAAATTTATTTTGTGCCTACGTATTGTCATTATTGTCATCCCCAGTCACTCAAAAGTTGAGTTTAACTCAGATTTGAAATACCAGTCATCATCTGAGGTTTCAGTTCTTCCTTTGTTACCTAGTAATCTTCAGTAGTCTTGTGGCAGAAAAGAGGTGAGCAACATCATTGCCTGTTTAATCATACTCTAGAATGGAACTTGTGCTGTTCTGCTACAATGTATTGAATCTTATATGCATTTCAACAATAAAACCATTAGTATAATAAACATGGTACCCACTGACTTTCTTGGCATTAGACTATATCAAGACTCAATATAATACAAAGAGCATACATGTGTGCTACTATATGGTTTTATAATTTATACTAAACCATTGAAAGACTCAAGCTGCTGTAATGTAGCTATAAGTACTTGAGGCCTCTTGGCCTACCTTTCAATTGTTTGGACTTTAAATAATTTGAAGTTATTCAGTATTAAGCAAGTGCTAGGCTGTGAGATCCTGGGGGTTGTGGTAGAAGATGGTAGTATAAGAGCAAAACAACAAAATAGTAGGAAAAATAGCATAAATGTTATGTATGAAGAGACCATATAGTATTAAGTTGGAAGGGTTTGTGTTTAAGTTGGGTGTGGTAGTGACAGAGAAAATTTTTATTGCAATAATATATTTTGGGATGTGACTGTGAGGGTCCCAACCAAAGGACAAAGAAGGGGCCATGGGGAATGACATCAGAGCACATGAGAAAAAGGCAACAGTGGGTCATAACTGTTACCCATTTGAGACTCAACATTTTGGACTGGCCAGAAAACTTGAAGAAATAGTATCATCATCATCATGGTCATCTCGCAGCTTATAGAATATGGAAAATAAAGTGTGTAAATAAGAACCTGGTAAATTTCATACACTTAGAAGAAATGTTCTTATGCCTTTATTTTAATTAATGCTTGCTGTATTTTTTTGTATTTTCTTCAGTGTGAAAGGCCTGCCTACACTACCTCATACTTACATGTTATTCAAATATATCCTAAATTGTTTTTTTTTCAGATTTCTTCACTATTTCATATAGCTGATTTTTTCCCATAGGAAAAGTTTCTCACAAAATATTTAGGCCTTTAATCCCAAATGGAGCCTCTATGACAACATTTTGTTTGGAGTAAATGTCATGTACTTTGAAGTCTCTTAGATATCTTCTTTAAACACCCAAGGCATTTCTGCCATTGAAAATGTTTTAAAAATTTTGCACAGTACTATTGCAAATTCACCTATGGGATTAAAAATCATTATTGTAAAAGTCCTCACAGTTTTCCGAGGAGTAAATAATATTTAGGAATTCTGAAACTAATTGTTCATCAAAGTATGCAACTTGTCTACCCTCTGTCCATGGATATATCATCTTTAGACTTCCCTGGCTTGTTTACACAGTCGGAGAACCTAAGGAAATACAACAGAGTCTATATTCAGAAGACACACACACAAGGGATTTATTTATTTTTCTTAATTTTTAGTACTTGCCAGTTGTAATGTGAATACCGTGTTTAAAACAGTAAAGGAAAAGAAACAGAAAATCTCTAGGTAATCCATTACCAATGCTGATTTTAACAGAGTATGTTCAAGCGACCTCAACCAAAGGACACTGCATATTTATCCAAGGCTAATGACGAAAGTGGAGAAAATACTGCCGAAGGCCAAGAGGAAGGTAACAACTCCATTTCATAAAAATTTCATTTGGATTTGACATGGTGGCGCAAGCCCATAATCCCAGCACTCAGAGAGAAGAAGGGAGAGGACTATTCTAAATTTGGGAGGAACCTGGTTTTACATAAGGCTTCTTTTTAAGAACTCCGTCTGTCTGTCTGTCTATCTCTGTGTCTCTGTGTCTCTCCCTCTTCTTTCTTTTCTGACCTGGGCTGCAACCTTAAGCTTCCTCATGCTCTTTACCTTTCCAAAAGTGCATATTTCTTATGTTCTTTGTACCTCACCTGTTCCTGTCTTTTGTTAGGGACCTGTGTAAGAAGAACAGGCCACGGGCCTGTGTTGTACGGCCCTGAAGTTTCCTCTGCCTAAGAAATTAATCATTACTTTTTGGTTTAGCCTCATACAAATTCTCAGGATGCCGGCAGAATGCCGATGGATTCTTTGCCAAGATAGCATGTGAATGGCCTCTATCCCATGTTCTGATAGAGTCTTTATCCTCTTCTAAAACCCCACGAGCCATGCCTCTACTGCTCATGTTCTTCTCAGTGCTACTTACTTCTGAGATTTCACTAGAATGGCTAATTAAGTTCCTTTTGCAATGTTCAATGGCTTTCCCTGCCCAAACCATCCACATTATTCCCACAAAACAAAAGTCAAACCTAGAAGCCACATAGGTCTACCACAGCAACGAGCTCACTCTTGGTACCAATTCCTGTACCAGTTTCATGTCTGTTCCTATGATTAAAATACCCGGACAAAAACTTAGGGGAGAAAGGGTTTGTTTTGGCTCACTGTTCCAGAGGGATTGAGGAAATCACAGTGAGAACAAAATGGCCAGAGGTAAAGAAGGCACGGAAGCAGGAGCAGGGACCCAACTGACCACATTGCAGCATATGCAAACAGGAAACAGAGAGAACATCAAGCAAAACCTGGCCATCAAACCTCAAAACCTTCCTCCAGCAAGGCTCCACTTGCTAAATGTTCTATAATTTTCCAAAACAGTGTCACTGGATGGAGAAATATGTGTTTAAACACACAAGGCTATGAAGAATATTTCATAATCAAAACACAATTGCATAGACTTCTCTTTTTAAACCATTCATTCATTCATTCATTCATTCACTTATTATTTTTATTTATTTATTTATTTATTTATTTATTTATTTATTTATTTATTTATTTATTTATTTATCTATTTCATATATCACATCATGACCACAGTTTTCCCTCCCTCCTGTCCTGCCAGTCCCTTCCCTCTATCTCCCTTCTCCCCCTAGATCCATTCTTCCTCTGCTTCACTTTAGAAAAGACCAGGCTTCCCAGGGATAGCAACCAAGCATGGCATAACAAGTTACAATAGGACCAGGCACAAGCCCTCATATCAAGACTGGATGAGGCAACCCAGTAGGAGGAAAAGGGTCCCCAAATCTGGCAAAAGAGTCAGAGACAACCCCCATCCCACTGTTAGGGGTCCCACAAGAAGACCAAGCTACACAACCATAACATACATGCAGAGGGCCTAGGTCAGTCCCATGCAGGTTCCCTGATTGTTGCTCCAGTCTCTGTGAGCCCCTATGAGGCCCAGTTAGTCAACTCTGTGGGCTGCGTTTTTTGTGGTGCATAGACTTCTCTTAAAGGAAATGTATAAAAGGTCCATTCTGTAACGGTTTGCAATATAACTGAAGGAAGGGAAAGCCTAGATGCTGCTCTTACTTCTGAGCTGAGCACTAGCGAGAGAGAAGGGAGCCCAGTGAGGGCAGACAACACATAGAATTCTGTGAGGTTTTTGGGATAGGGAGTTCATCGTGTCTGTATATTTTGAGAAGGGTTGTTTCGTGATTCTGCAAATGCAATCACTACATGGAGAGGAAAGGAACTTTTATCCTTCAAAAGTTTAAAGGCTACTAATCTGGAATATACTTTGACAAAAAGTGTGCATGCTGGCGTGATGTGGAAGGAAACTTAGAGTTAATGAGAAAGAATTGTCTTTGGACAATTCTATTTTAGTACTTCTTGTGAATTATTTGTAGCTGAGGTTCACATGCCTCCTGAGAAGTGAACTGAAATAGTTCGATGTGTAAACTAGAGAGGAAAAAACACAGAAATGCAATCCACAAATAAAACAAAAACAAACAAATAAAATAAAAAACAAATGAATTCATGTATATACTGATATGGAGTATTTTCCTGTACCATCACCTGTCATAAATGTCCAACCTCATAAATTCAGAAAACTTTCTTTAATAAGAAAATACTGTTTCATGCTACAGTAATGGGTTTCAAGGGAGATGTATATCAACGTTCCTGATGAGAACCTGACAGAACAAGCAAAGTAAAATCCTATCAAAATCAAAACTTAAAGTAACCATTTCAAAAGATAGATATAAAAAGCACCTTTTCATAGTAATCTTAATAAAAGTACAGTCCATTCTATCATATTTATGCATAATTGATTATATGACTCTTTGGTATTATAGATTCCCCAGAACAACATCTTCAATGGAAGGTAACTCCTCTTATATTTTGTCCTGAATCATTAACTTCTTTTCATGAAATATATGAGTTATTGTCTATTTGTTTCTAAGTCCATGCAGCCTACAACTGAAAGAAGAGATCCTGTTTCCAATGAAGGATCAGTAGTGAAGTATGTGAAATCCTTCCTCACAGGTGAATATTGCCATAATTTATAAACTGAGTAGCTCAAAACATTTGAAATGCTTTCCTCCTTCTCGTTTCTATGCATTCGTTCCTCTAATTTCACGGAAGGATTTGATGTTGAAATGAAAATATTGCTAAACATTGTTTCTTAGCTTGAAAATATTCAGAAGTTACAAACTTGGGCTTAGAGATTTTGAATCTTAAGTCTTAGAAACAGAGCTATTTCTACATCCCCGTGGTCCCCAGGGATTACTTGTAGTCAGTTATGAAAGACTATCATGTTTTCAAAATTTGCTAGTTGCTAGAGTGGGGTTACAGTGCTTCACACCTGTGTACTCAACTGCCTGGGATGTTACAGCAGCTACTTCCTATAAAACTATGAGTGTGGAGTGATCCAGAACTTACATAACATATTCCTGCACGGTACGTGTACCAATTACACTCATTAGTTGAACTTGGACATACAGTTGATTGATTATATCTATGAATTGATGTATTGATTAATTTAGTGCCTTTAGTCTATCATGGTAGAGGATCTGTAGTAAGATTTCATATACTATACCATGATAAGCTATTTTTCCCTAACATGTAGAAATATCAATCAGAAGCAAAACTGGAATCAAAGAAATCATACTGAATACTACTCTCTAACTTGCTCTAACTTTTCAGAATAACATGGTAGACATCAGCTAGGCATTTCCTTCAGTCCTCACTCTTACCTTTCAATACAATGTTCTATTGTGGGTTAGTGGAATATCTGCATAGTTCTATGAGATTTATGTGATTCCATATACCTGACAACTTCTACCCTCCATCTGTACTACGTATTGAGGCTTTTGGTAGTTGCTCATATCTTCTTAATTTTAAATATCTATTTTAAATTTTATTTTTGAGATTATAATTACAATATTTCTCTTTTCCCTTTCCTTCCTCCAAAATCTCCTATATACTTCTCCCCATTCTCCTCCAATTTCATAGCTTCTTTTCTTACTAGTCAGTTTTGCATGGATTAATGTATATATGCATATATGTATATATGAATATAACATGTTCAATCCATATAATGATACTTGTATGTATGTTTTCAGGGCTGGCCATTTAGCACTGGACTACAAATTGGTGTGTTCTTCCCTTAGGAAGACCATCTCTCCCACTCCCAGCTTTCCTCAGTTGCCTGTAGTTCTTTGCGTAGTGCTGAGGCCTCATGGTCTTTTCTCTGTGTAGTTTTGCATGTTCCTTGGTATCACCCTTGTTCAGCTCATGTTTAGTCAACCATGTTGATGAAACTTTACACTGTAGCTTCTGATGTTGCTATGAGACACAGTCTCACAGCAAAGTCCCCAATCTTCTGGCTCTTACAATCTTTCCATCCCCTCCTGCAATGTTCCCTGAGCCTTGGGTACGGGACTGTTTTGTAGATGTACCTATTGGGATGGGTTTTAAAAACTATCACTTTTGTCAAACTTTCTTTAAAGTTTTTAAACTAATTATATTACAACAGAGCCAATTACAAAAGCATCAGAAGGAGAATGGTGTAGTGGCGGAAACATCCAAAGACAGGTACATGAATATTTAAATTAAAACCTTTAAAGGCCATTGGTAGTCAATGTACCAGGAGCCACATGAAAGTGCCATTGTCCTTGCCCTAGAGAACCAATGGATTATTTAATTTTCAGTTTTAACACCCTCCTAAGTACTTAAGCAGACTGGTGTAAGTTAAGTTAAAGTATACTTTTAGATTTTTAAAATGTTTTCCATTATTTTTGATATTCAAAAAGTTATACCAGGTTTGAGACTTATTATAGTGGTAGATGTTATGAACAGTATCAGAGTGCTAACCCCAGGATTTGATTCATTCTAAAGAGCTATCTTTTCTAGTGATTCAAAATTTGATGTTGCCTATGACCACTCAGTACTGCCAAGGTTAAGCTTCAGTTATTTATTTTGGTCACTAGTGTTCTTGTCTTTGCCATGGAAGAGAATAGACTGTATAACTAATCCCACTACCCAGAATGGAGACTTTGGTGTTCTGTAAGCAAATCAAAAAAAGTTTTCAATAAAGAAATTCATTAAATATAGTACTGTAGTAGACTGACTTTACCTAGCATTACAATGTATAGTGATTGCAGATAGTCCTGAAAATTTACACAAATGCATGCCACCATATGGATCTATAATTTACAGGAATTTTATCAGAATATGCTATTGAAATGTAGCAAATTGTACTTTGCTTCCTTTAGACATTTTATGTTGGATAATTTCTAGTTACTGAATATCAAGCACTAAACTGTTGAACATTGAACATAGTAAATTAGGTTATATCCTACAGTCTAGGAGCACAAATGTCTAAATAATTAGTGAATATTGTATGTGAAATTAGCCACTGAGAAACAATTGATATGAATAGATAGAATGATAGTGAGTGTTGTATTCGACGTGTGTATCAGAGTGAGAGTTGAAATGCTTGCTCAGAAATGATATCTGTGAGTGTGAGGATTAAGTTGCCTTCTGAAGAAGACAGAAAAAAGAACCATGACAAATTCTAGCAAGGGGACAAGAGAGCAAAGAAAACAGTGGTCCACATCTATGTGTTACTTAAATTGGAACTTCCTGGTTTTCCCTGAAGCAAGGTGGAATGTTACCTTCATGATTGTTTTTAATTCTCATATTGTTCAGACAACACAGAGTGCACAGAAGCAACTTGCACCTTATCCATGCTTAGTGAAAACATTTTTCTCTTCGTCATATTAAGGATTGTTATTGTTCTGTAGCTTTGATTTGCTTGTAAAAACCTATAGGTGATAGCTAATGTTTACATATTTGTATTCAGTCATAACAAAAATTTTGTACTAATCATTTTTTTTACAACTAGCTTTCTTATCAGTAAAAAAGGACCCAAATATTTACTACTTTAATCACAAATGGAGTAACCACCACAAAGTTTTGTTTGAACCAGCCCCATATTTCTTTTTTAGATGTGAAAAATATTGAGGTCATTGGAACTGTTCATAAGTAACGGCATTGTATGACTGACTGGTACACAGGTCATAATTTGATGATATATGCATTTAAAACCCTTGTATAATTTGTGAGGAATGAAAATAATTGATATTCTGAAATTAATTCCTTGTTTAATTATGAACATTGGCTTCTTTAATGTCTATGCATGTGTCTCCTCTGAAATTCCATTGTCAATTTTTATCATCAGAGACCCAATAAGATGAACAACGCTTAGAAAATGTGTATGAGAACCTATTAAAATTTAGTTTTTCAATTTTGCTTCTTTTAGTTTCAATCTAATTACCTTTAAAATAGAAAACTGAGGTAATTTCTGAGAAAGTAATTATTAAATCTGTGCAATTCACTACCAATACTAATTTTAACATTATATCTTTAAACAACTTTGACCAAAGGGCATTGGCAATTTATCTTTGGCTGAAGATCAAAGATACAAAGGCACAAGACATGATGAGGAGAGAGGTAAGAACTCTATTTACAAACATTACTTGACAACATGCTTGTTTACAAGGAATATTGCGCTGTTTTCCCAGTGAAAGAAAATTATTTCTTAAATAATTATTAAGGAATAGGATATTTTCAATGGCAATAATTATATCTTATTTTTTCAAAGCAAGTTAACTTGAGATCATCACTGAGAAAGTGAAATGATGAGTTAAATTATGAAGTAAGGGTTTTGGGGAACAAGAAGGATAGTGAAATTAAGAAAGATAGAGAGGGGCTGGAAATATGGCTCAGTGAGTTAAAGCATGGGCTGTTAAGGCTTGGGTTAGACCCAGGAACCCAGGTGGTGGGAAGAAAACTGACTCTTGGCAATTGTCCTCTGACATCCACACTCACTCAGTGCCACAAAACGTTCACATGCATCCACATTCAAAGTAGATCAAATGTAATAAAAATGGAAGAAGAAAGAGTATAGGAAGCAAATTAAGTTAAATAAAGCAGGAGTATAGAGGAAAAAGCGTGAAAAAAACTTTAGGAGATGAATGATGGTATCAGATCTGTGGGAAGACTCTAGTGTGAGCTGATTGTACAAAGGCTGTGTAAGTGAACTGGGTAAAGCGCTCCCAGTGAACCTTGTCTTCTTGACCTCAGGGAAGCCATTAAAGATGAAAACAATGAGACGTAAAGGTATGCATTTGATTTACAATAGATAACTCTGAGCATTGTGCTAAGCCCTGTATTTGAATAATTTGCATCACATAGTGTTGATACTTTTCATAGTGTTACCACATAAGAAAAGGAAAAGTACATTAGGTATGAGAAAATATAGATTATTTATGCAGTGTTAAGAAATGACAGAATTGACTCAAAGTCTGATTATTTATTTACTATTACATTAAAATCATTTAAAAATTTTCATGCATTATATTTTTGTTGTATTTTCCTTCTCCCAAGTCTTCCCAGATTCTCACCACCTCCATACCCATTCATGTTCTTTTCTTCTCTCATAAAACCCTAAACACAAAACAAAACAAAAACCCCAAAGATTAAAAAACACCAGACCATAGCAAAAAAGGACACACACACACATACACCCCCCCCAACCAAAAAACCAAGCAAAAAAAACGTGGAATCTATTTTATGTCAACTATTTCTGGGCATGGGCCCTGTCCTGGAATGAAATTGATGACATTGGAGAAAACTGATTTTTTCCCCCCTCTCACAGCAATACCAATTGCAAATCGCTTCTTGGTTAGGGGTGGGACTTTGTGTCCACTTCCCAGTGTTGGATTTTGTCTAATTCTTGCTGTCGCAGTCTCTGGGGGTTTATATGTGCAGTGTTCACAAATTCCAAATCCTGTTTAAAGGGTTATGGTACCTTATGTCATTTCAACTTGGGAGACCTTATAGGGAAAAAATAACTTTAGGTTTTAGCTTCTAGAGTCTAAAAAATCAAGTTATGGTAATGGAATATGGACTACTTCATAATGATCAGAATTTTTATATCTTTCATGGGCAGTTTGTTGGGAGCCATGTTCAAAATGCTAATTGTGGTGAGAAGTTCTGGTCCTCAGTTTGAAGTTGTCATATGATGTGGATGCTTCCAGAGCTCTGAACTGAACTTTAGTGACAATTACATAGACATCTTCCTAAAGATGTCTAAATAACCACTGGGTAATGATCCAGCACACAGCAGGGACAGAAAAAAGCAGAGACTTTGCTATTAGTCCTCACTCTTTTCCTGGCCAATGAAAAAGAATACAGACAGGCAAACATAAAATAATTTGTCTGTTTCTTGAATAATGATCTCATATGCCTCAAAGTGCTTTTTAGGAATTTAATTTCATAGTTTGAAGTTACTATTGTTAAGCTGAGAGGAATGGAAGTTGTCAGACACATCCATTTAAAATGTAGAAATGAAAAATAAAAAGGTGAATGATGTGGAGAATATTTTCATAGAAAGGTCAACCAGGTAGACGGAACAAGGAGGGGGAAACCCTGTGTACATTCAGGCACAGATGAGGAGCTTGAGAGAACTCAGCTCATTCATTACACATGAAATTCATATACTTCCCTCTACTCTAAATTAAAGCCTAGGCTCTTTTCCTCCATAGATTACTGGAAGGAGAGTGAATGGGAAAACCATGGCGAGTGGCAGACACTCTGTTTTCCATTTAATCACTTGGAGGCAGCAAAGGCCGTAGTCACATGAACCTCCCACAGTCAGTTGTTTGATATAATCTAGTGATAAGTTACATGATACACCACACTGGTCATTGGAATAGCAGGGCTGTCTTGTGCAAACATGGCTTACATGTCACATGGAGCACTTTAGTAATCTCCCATTCTCCTGTAAAAGTCAGGCAATCATTCAGCAGTAACAGCTTCTTATTGCTCACATGGATTAGGTTTGCACACTATTTCCAAATTCTCACGAAGTGCTCACTAAGAACTTTTAAGATGTGAAAACTAGAGGAAACCCAGAAAAACGGTTCTAAAAATAGTTCACATGCATGCAAAAATGAACAATTCTATGCACTATGTTTTCATGAGTGCATTCAACATGATTGACTCAGAAACTTCATTGAAATAATTCTCCTTTCTCTAAATATTGGGGCTGCTTTGAGCTTCTAAACTTTATCAAAAATGAGGACACAGAGAACTCTCTCATTCAATATTGGCATGAATGATACGGAAATGTCTTGCTAAAGAGCCACTCTGTTTCTTGCTACAGTCAGAGCTGAAATATTATTTTTGGGTCACGATATCATCCCATAATCACAGTTTCATTTTGTTTTCCAACACTTAGGAATGCCATACTGATGTAGGTAGTTTTTATTCAATTAGAAGAGAGAAACAGAAGAGGTGCCCCCAATACTAAAATTAATAATATTTTGAAAGTTAACCACCAGGAATATTTTTTGCTAGTAATTCTGTATGGAAAGTATGTTTAACTTTATCATGTTTACATATAATTAATTATGTCTCTGACTTTTTAGACTCTCCTGAAGACTATGCTCAATTGAAGGTAATAAGTTTTAGGTTTTTATCTTACATCATTAAATTCATACTATTTGAAATAAGCAAGTGTTACTTTAAAAAAGATGTATGTATTTTTGTGTATCCACCTGAGGGTGTATGTATTTATTTTTGTGTATCCATCTGATTGTATGTGTATATGTGTGTGATTGGATATATGCCGATATCTGCATAGAGGCCATAAAAGGGCACGGCTCCCTTTGAGTTTACATGTGTTTGGTGGATGCTTGACTTGTTACATGGGTGTCAGATTCCCAACTTTGGTCTTCATGGTTGAACAGCAAATGCTCTTAATCACCAAGCCATTTGAGTGTCTTGTTTTAAAACCCGTACAGAAGATAACTCCTCTTCTGTGTGAAGCACTGGCAATGGAAGAAGTCAAAGTGTTTGACCCAGGTACGTTCTGCAGTCCCTCAGGGAAGATGCTTCAGAACAGAAAGTGTGCATGGTCTTGTGATTTCCATCCTCCTCTCTTCAACTTTTGTGTGAGGATTTGGTACAAATAAAGTGTCACTGTTTGGATTATCTTTCCAAAAAGCTATTCAGTAACAACATAATCTCTCCAAATTTATAACTATAACTCAAATATTTCATCTTATGTCTTAGTACCCCAACAATTCCATTTTCAAATCACCATGCTTTTTTTTGCTGTGACTCCTTTAAATTTTATTTTATTTAATTAACATTTTTCATTTATTTTACCTACCACAGTTTCCCCTCTCTCCTCTCCTCCCTGTCCCCCGCCTGCTTCCCTTCTACCTCCCTCCCCTTCTACTTCTCCTCTGTTTCCATTCAGAAAGGGGCAGACTTCCCCTGGGCTTGAATGAAGCATCACCATGCTTCTTATGGAATAGCTGCAGTTGTATGTAAAAGTCCAAGGATTTTACTATAGGTAGAATTTTTCTGTGTCCTGGCAGTCATTCCCAAATAACTGAAAAGAAGCTTAATATTCATTAAAAATGCTTGGCCAATAGCTTAGGCTTGTTTTTAGCTAGCTCTTATAACTTAAATTAACCCATTTCTGTTAATCTTTGTGCTGCCATGTGGCTCATGGCTTGTTACCTCATTTTGTACATGTCCTGCTTCCTTTCTGTCTGGCAACTCCTCTGACTCCACCCTTCTTCACTCCTAGCATTCTCTCTGCCCCCCAAATCCTGCCTAACCATCAGCCAACCAGCCTTTTTATTAACAATGGGAGCAATATATATTTACAGTGTACAAAGATTGTTCCACAGCATTTTGCAAAATTTGAAAACACTTAGATGAATATTGTTTCTAGTAGAACATGCTTAATAATGGTGTAGAGACTAGAATTTCCTTGATATCCGTATATATGAGGTATTCTGAGCTATCTGATAAGTTCATGTGCATTAAGAATTCAAAGTGTGCTTATTAGTTGTACTCAGATACATAATCTTTTGGTTATCTTAATCTAATTTGATTTCTTTTTTAAGAAAAAGTTTATTTGATCTAAATGTGGAAAAGATGAGGCTACCACATATGGTACAGTTACAAGAACCTAAGTAAGAGTGGGTTCTATTCAGTTTCACAATTTGTAGTTTCTCCTGGATAGTGTGGTGCTTAGTAGATAGGAAGTGAAGGAGTGTGGGTTTAGATGATATAAAAGCAAGATTATTTTCAGTCAGTATTGTAAACTTGCATTGACTTCTACACTTTTGGGGAAATATGGAATTGTTCAGTCTAAGATTTTAACTGAGAAATAAAAAGGTCAACAAAGCCTGAAAATTTGCAGCTCCTGGCTACAGATACAGAAATCTGTATCCAGTTGGATCAGGAATTTCCTATTCTTTTATTAGGATGATTCCAGAAGGATTTAAATTTTGGCTAAATAAAGCCTCCATTTTTTCTTCATTGAACAATGGAGATAAAGTCAGAGAAATTTCTTTTTCTGTTCCTACTTTGCATCCAAAGAGACCTTTTGTTGCCCAGTATGTGTTACTAGAAAGAACTATTTGCTCAATGTACTGGCTTGCAGTCTTTTATTTATTGTTTTTGAGATTGGGTTGTACTGTGTAGCCCTGGATGTCTTGGAATTTACTATGTAGACTTAAACCCTCAGAAACCCACTGCATCTGCCTCCCAAGGTCTGAGATAAAAGCAAATGCCATCATGCCTGGCTTCACTAGGATGCTGGGTTAATAATTATTGCCTCCATGACACTTCTACATACATTTCTTTTTATTACAACATTGTTCTCTGAGAAGCAAGTGTCATCTTACAAGACTTATCTGTTGTGGTCTGAGGTCATACATTCAGCGGAAAATATGGTAGAGTTCAACTTTATTCAGGCCAGTATGTCTTCATCTAATTTGTCTTTTAGTCAATAGATTCTTAAACTTATGGCCCACAGTCAATTATGGTAGCAGGTCTATAACTGGAACTGATGTACAGGGTTTTGTTTTTTATTTTTGTGAAACTGGCTCTTACTGTGTTCACAGCTATCCTAAAACTAACTATGTAGACCAGGCTGGCCTTGAACTCACAGAGATCCATATGCATCTGCCTCCTGAGTGCTGGGAATAAAGGAAAGCACCATCTGGTCTTCCAATAATATAATTTTAAAAGTAAAGCACACTCAACTGATTTACTATTGATTGTCATAAGTTAATTTATTTTTATATTATCAATTACTTAGGTAATGCCCTTAGTCAGATATGATAGCAAATCTGTAACAGCGGTCTCACATTATATATACATATACATACATATACATATATATGCTATACTATACTTTCTAGTTTTTACTTTAATCTGCAGTATTAATATTCTTTAATTTAGAAAATTAAATATCCAGAGACCTCTAAGAATTGTTTTAATTTTAATTCCTTATCCTTATACTTATAATGTTGACACATCTAGCTATTGCCTTCATTTGTTTGTTTTAATTGGTTTGGAGAATGAGTCTAAATCCACACATATGTTATTTACATATATTAGCAAGGTAAACTGTAATCCTTCATATTGTTTCTTGAACATGGTTGTGTTGGTTAGTTGCTATGTCAACTTGTTGCAAGCTGGATTCACTGGGGAACAGGAAACCTCAGTTGAGAAAGTACCTCTATCAGATTGACCTGTAAACAATCTGTGGGGGCATTTTCTCGATCAATGATTGCATTGGTGCCACCCTTGGGCTGGTGGCCCTGTGCTGTGTAAGAAAGCAAGCTGAGTAAACCCGTAAGCTGTGTACCTCCACAGTCCCTTTGCTTCACTTCCTGCTCCCAGCTTCTGCTGTGAGTTCCTGCCTTGGTGATAGACTAGGAAGTATAAGCTGAAATAGATCCCTCCTCCAGGTTGTGCAATCACAGTAATGGAAGGAAAACCAGGGTAAGTTAGAGAGGCAATAGAGATCAGTGTCCAGTGTGATTTCATTTGATTTTTGTACATTTCAGTTTTGTTCCTGTTGGTGTGTCCATTTTTTTTAGTAGAATAATTTGTGCATGCCTGTTTGAGCTGTATACAGGCCTTATTCATGGAACTGACTCATTGTAGAAGTGACATATTGGAGCTTCTGGTAGTTGATGTATTTCCTAAGTCAGCGTAGGACCAAGAACACAGCAAACAGCAGCAGCAGCAGCAGCAGCAACAACAACAAATGACAGCAATCAATATACATCTTTCAAAATAATGTCAAATATTAATGAATTCAATTTCCCAATCAAGAGACACAGGTTAACTGAATGAATTAAGAAACAAACTCCATCTTTCTGCTGTCTACAACAAACTCAGTTTACCTTCAAATATACATGGTGTCTTAAAGTGAACAAGTAAAGATTAAGGTATTTTCCCCCTCCCAACTCCTCAGATCCTCCTTACTTCTCTACCTACCCAATTTTATGTTCTCTTTTTCTCAAATTAAAAAAAATCAAAATAAGCAAACAAAGAAAATCAATGAGATAGAAAAATGGCCAAAATGAAACTAAACCAAATAAAAGCACACACCAGAAAAACATGGAGTTCATTTTGTGCTGACTCCTGGGCATGGGACTTTCCCTTGCATGTGGTTGTCACTCTGGTGTCATGCCATTTGAGGGACTGATGTTCCCTTTGTCAGAAGGTATCAATTGCAAATAGCTTCTTGGTTAGGGGTGGGGATTTGAGTCCACTTGGTCTTTGTAGTTCTGGGAGTTTGTCTGGTTTGAATCTTGCAGGTCCTGTGCATGCTGTCACAGGCTCTGTGAGCTCATCTGTGTTTCAGTCCTGTTGTGTCTGGAAGATGCTTTTTCTCTGGAACCATCCACCACCTCTGGCCCTTATAATTTTTCTATGTCCTCTTGTGCATCGATCCTTGAGTCCTGAGGGGAGGGGTTTGATAAAGACATCCCTTTCAGGACCGAGTGCTCCAATGCCTCTCACACATTGTGCACTGTCTAGTTGTGGTTCTCTGTGTCATTTCTCATCCACTGCAAGAGGAAGCTTCTCTGAGGAGGGTTGATCTATGGTTATATCAATGTCCTTAGGAGTCATTTTATTGCATATTCCCTTTGCAGAGAAGTACTAGTAGGTTTTTCTCTTAGACCCATGACCTATCTAATTCCATATTCTTGGACCCTTTAGCAATTCCGTCTCATGGACTGGGCCTTAAACCCAGCCAAAAGTGGTTGGTTACTCTCATAACATTTGTGCCATGATTGCACCAGTATATCGTGCAGGCAGGTCACCGATGTTGCCGGGGTTGTAGCTGTGTGATATTGATGAAATAACTTCTCCTTCCCTGCTGTGCCTAAATCAAAGTTCCTAAATTAGTGACTAAATATCCACTTTGTATTGCCACCAATTATTAGTTTTTCTCTCTGTCTTATTATAAAGACTACCTCTTTTATCAAATTGTCTTATCAAATTGTCTTTGTAGTTTATTTTAACTAATATTTTATTTTAACTATTATTTTTTATTTTAACTAATGTGGATTTGTCAGAATCAGATGTACACTTGTCCTCAGAGGAAGAGCAAGAATGGCCTGATGACAGTGAAAGGGAACACCTAAAGGTACAGAAATATTTCAATAAATTCTCTTTTTAAGATTTTCACTGGCAGATGTTGAACCCACGGATCATATGAAGTTAGTTTTTGACTTCCATGGAGAATCAATAGACTGCGATATAATATTTAATCTCAACTATGTAGCTAGGCAATATGCTAGTTTTAGAATCAACAGTGCCATAAAATAAATCTTATCCTTGGATTTGTTCCAATTAAAAGTCATTTTTGTGTGTTTTTCAGTTCTTTAATGTCTTCACATGTTAAAGACAGTCAAATTTGAATTCTATCAGTCAGAAATTAAAGTTTTGAGCAGTATAACAGCAGTTTCCCCTGAATTTAATTCATGCTAAAGAGTTACTATCTTAGTGACTCAAAATTGTTAATCAGTATTTCACAGCTTCAAGTTTCCACCCATCATTTGGTTCTTCAGGTGTTGTCAGTGTCTCTGTTATATGAGAGACATGTAATCAGCCCTATTACCAATAAGGAGAACAATAAATCACAGGAAGTGGCTTTTGGTGTTATCCTCCAAAGAATAAATTTCAAACTTGTCTTTGTTTCAAGGACGAGAGTCAGCCAATATAATAAACGATGTTACTCCTTCACTTTACCTGGTGTTAGAACATGTCAGGACTGGACAGGTGGAACAAGAACACAGAAATGTATGCTACCATGTGGACCTTGTATAAAACTGTTGAAGGAATATACTAATGGAATAGAGCATGTAGTATCCAAGGCTTCTTTACACACATTTTAATTTCTTTGACCTCAAATAATTTGTGGGTTTTCATTATCAATTATGTATGAGGGTGTTAAATGTAGAATGTGTCACATGAATATGTAGACAGTATTTTAATAGTCAAACAAGTAATGAGAAAACAACATCTGTGTTCCAGCTGGAGAATCCACGTAATGCTTGGTTGGAGAATATTGCAGGGGTGAGTATGGCGATGAAAGCAGAACCTGTACTCAGAGAAAAGTCTTTCGGAATGTGACTGTGAAGCTCCAACCAAAGGAGGGAGAGAGAGCCATGAGAAAGTCCGTCTGGAAAAGAGAACAGTAGATCACATCAGTCCACTGGTTGAGACTTAACATCCTGGATGATACAGGATGTGTTGAGTAATAGAACCATCATTACAATCATTTCATTTATCCAGTCTATGAAAAATAATTTCACAAGTAAGAACCTACAATATGGTTTGCCATATTTTTAAGTTCTCTCTTAATTGGAAAAGAACCCTATATGATATCTAATATTCCTTGTCTTTATTTTGATAATCTATGGAAAAATTCCCATATTAATTTATCACTTTGTTCTGCTAGTTTTCTTCTTCATAACATTTTTTTCCCAAGCTACCTAAATGGGGAAGCTCCTACAAATCATTGTTACACTCAGCATCACATACTTTGAAGCCTCTCTTTATAGTTCTTTAGACATAAAATATTCCTGTCATTGGAAATGTTTTGCATCAATAATGATATCATAAAACAAAATTCTTCTAAATTATAAAAGTCCTTTGTAATTTTCCAAGGGGATAATATTTTGGTATTCTGAAGTTCATTCTTCATGTAAGCATGCACATTGGCTATGTTATCGACTATAAATCTATATCCTCTGGGTCTCCATGATTAGTCTACATGGTCAGCAACTCTCTGAAGATAAAAGCTAGACATTATTAAGAAAACATATTTGATGATTTTTAAAATTTTTATTCATTTAAAAAATTTTCAGCATAATTAACTTAAAAAATAGGAATTGAGATATTGTCTTGGAAAGTGTTTAGTGATCTCTATGTATAACTTATTTTTGATGGTAACTTCAATAATATATGATTAAGTGGCACATTTGTTCACAGCCAAAGTGCAAAGAAGAGAAAATATCATAAACCTCCAAGAGATCTATACTTCTGCTTCCTCAATGATATTATAAATATAAATTGTTTAAAACTTGATAAGATATGCAGTCATGGTCACATAAAATCTTAGTGAATATTCAATAGATAACTGTGGGGATAAGGAATGACTCAAGTCTCCTGCTTTAAATACCCATTTCCAATGAAGTGCGTTTTCTTCCTTTCTTTCTTCCTCCCTATCTTCCCCCCTTCCTCCTTCATTCCTTCATTCTTTCCATCTTCATTAAATTGTGTTTCCATTCATGATTGTTTTATTTTCAATTAATTTTAAAATAGAAATTGAAATTTTTTTTGAAAATTGATTAGGAAATCGCTATGCAACTTAATATTGACACTAATTTAAAAATATGTTTAAGCAACCTCATCCAAAGGACATTGCACATTTACCCATGCAAGATGAAAAAGGAGTAAATATCATGAGTGACCAGAAGAAAGGTAAGAACTCTATGTTATTAACAATTCCATTTAAGAGACTCAGGGAAATTTCTCATTGCATGAAAGCATTTCCTACTCAAGTTTGACAAACCAAGTTTGATCCCCAGATCCCATGCAAAAGGCCCAATGTGGTGGTGCACATCTGCAGCAAAATGGGAGAGAGAGATAGAAGAATCAATTAGTAGTTTACAGACCAGCTAACCTCTAGTACATTGTGCTGAAAAAGAAGGGAGACCTTGGCTCAAGGAGATGGAAGATGAGAAGAAACTGAGACCTCTGACCTCAACATGTGCTCATGCACACCCCCCCCACACCCACCCACCACATCTCCCATATGCACACACACACACACACATACACAAGCATATACTGTAAAAAAATTTAAAAATACACCTGATAATGCTATAGACAGAGGGAGTGAGATATTTTCCTACCTACCCTCAATGTAACCTATTACATATTTAAGTTACAATATTTTTAATGGAGGGAATAGGAGAACCACTCAGTTGGTAATGTTCTTGCATTTTAAGTAAGGATATGAGTTTGAACCGCTGAACCCATATAAAAATGATAGGCAGGCTTGGTCATATGTGCTTATAGGAAAGCAGGGCTGGGAGAATACCTGAGGCTCACTCACCAGTCAGTCTAGGTTAATTGATGAGCTCCAGGACACAAGAGACTCTGCCTAAAAGAAGTGAACGATGTTCTTGAGGATGATGCCCAATGTTTCCTCCACATGCATATGCATTCAGTTGTTTGTACACCTACACACACATGTGCACCCATGTAGATATGAACATGTGTACATACAAGAACACAAATAAGTATATTAAATGGCAACAATTTATATATCTCACAAAATCTGAGATAAAAAACAGGTTAAATTGAGAGTGGCTATGGAGATGAGTTACATTATTAGGTGGTTCCCAGTTGATGAATATTAGAAAATGAGAAGAAGTAGAGGGGTTGAAATGAAGGTGAAGACCTTCGACAGCATAGGAAGTACATGAAGAAAAATCGAGTAGCTTTATCTGAGTAGGGACTGTGAAAATAAAGTTATTTTAGAGAATGGAAGCTTATTAGCCATGTAGGAAGATGCACTTAGTGGCAAAGATACATGTGAAGTTCAGCTTCAAACCTCAGTGTCCCTGCACCTTGGAAGTGCACTTCAGAACTCCCAGCTGCACCTAAAGATTTCACAATATCACTCCTGCCTAACACTGTGTTTTCAACCTTTTCCAACTACTATCAAGTACTCCGATTCTACTAAACAGCAGCTCAATCATCATTATCTTTAGACCGGTATTTTTACTGTTTAATACTTCTTTGCCACAGTGTTTCATGCCCCGAATCTTCCCTCCATCTTTCTAAACTTAATCTACAGGAATCAAATCCAGGCTTTCTTCTGAAGGGCCATCCATCCCTGACACATTTGCCTACATGTTTTAAATTCTGGTGTCAGATCCTAATAACTCAGAAAATAATTTTGAAACAAACTGGTTACTCACACAATACAACAAACCAATGCAGTTTTGGAAAAGAGCACACCAGGATAGTGCATTTTATTGACTGTTGTACTGATTGCTAAGATAGCTGGTTAGTACCTGCTAATTATTTTGTGAAAATTCCATTTATTTATATGACAATTCCATTTCACTACTGTAAACTTCTTATGGATTGTATTATGTTTTAGATTCTCAGACCTTATGAGAAGTATTTACTTAAAAATGTAGGGTATTTTAAAAAAGTCAGGCAGTGGTGGTGCACACCATTAATCCCAGCACTTGGGAGGCCAAGGTAGGTGGATCTCTGTGAATTCGAGGCTGACCTCGTCTACAAAATGAGTTCCAGGACAGCCATAGCTACACAGAGAAACCCTGTCTCAAAAAACCTAAAACAAACAAACAAAGAAAAGAGTTAGAGTATTGTAACTAGAGTGGAAAAGGAAATGTAGTCTTCACAATAATCCATATGTATCAGCAAAGGAGGAATATTTTTTACATCATTATTTTTAATGTTAGTATACAGGTTAATCAAATTGGAAAGCGTTCTTTAACAAAAAACTGACTTGTGTATTTCCCTGGATTTAATGACTGTGTTCTCTATTCTGAATTAATAATATGGAGAAACAAATTCTTATTCTGGAAATTTGACTGGCAATATATGCAGTGTCACGCTACTGTTCATTTTGACATCTAGGTTAGATAATGTCATTTCATGAAAGAGGTCGCCTTTCTCCCCATCAGTTAGAAATGAAATACTGGCATTGATATCAGAGTCTTTTCTGTTTAGCTGTGTTTCCTGGAATCATAATCTCACATTAAATAGTTTCATTTAACTTTAAGTTAAAACCTCATTTTATACTTGATTTTTACTTAATCTAATAAGTCTATAACAGAACAAGCAAAATGAAGATAAACCAAACCCTACTCTTTTTTAAACAAATCTTTTTTAAAAATTTATATCTATATATCTATATATCTATCTATATCTATATCTATATCTGTCTATATCTATATCTATCTCTATCTCTATCTATCTCTATCTACCTATATCTATCTCTATCTATCTCTATCTATCTCTATCTCTATCTATCTATCTATCTATCTATCTATCTATCTATCTATCTATCTATCTATCTATCTATCTATCTATCTACACACACACACAGTGTATGTCTGCATGTATCCTTGCAGGCCAGAAGAGGGCACCAGATCTCATTACAGATGGTTGTGAGCCACCATGTAGTTGCTGGGAATTGAACTCAGGACCTCTGGAAGAACAGTCAGTGTTCTTAACCGCTGAGACATCTCTCTAGCCCCAAACCCTACTCTTAAGAGAAATATTCCCAATGATAACTATGCTGATTATTTTCAACACTGATTCTGCATGCAATTTTGATTGATCTTGTCATGTTAACATGCAGTTAATTGCAAGTCTCTGGTTTTTCAGGTTTTCCTGCTGAATATTCTGAATTAAAGGTAAAAATGTTTACATTTTGTTCTGTATCCTTAATGTCCTACTATATGAAATATAGAAGCATCATTAAACATCTTGTTTCAAAACCATGCAGGATGCCATTGAAAAACCAGATTTTGTGCTAACTGAAGATTCAACAATGAAGCAGGAAAAATCATTCATGGCAGGTACATTTATCAAACACATGAATATTTGAAATGTCCAATTTTTTATTCCCTACAATATAGTTCTCTAATTTAGTGGAAGGATTAAATGTAAGAAATGCAAATATCATTTAAGCATTATTATCTAAAAATGAGGTATTTACCAATTAAGATTTGGTTTTCAACATTATGAATTACCACTCAGGCACTTTGGTGGTTATGTATCAGCTCATTTGAATTTCAATTTTGGAATCCATACATTTCCTAGTGTTTAGTTGAGATTAATTATTAAACATCAGGCTGCACAAAATATAGAATATCTTCTTGAGTGTTTCCTCAAAGCTGTCTGTGCATTCACAGCCAGTTAATTGGGAGGCTGAGGCATGACCAGGAGTGCTGAGTGATCCTTTAACATCATATATTATTTCACAGTGGCTATGACAGAATGTACAAAACCTGTAAAAACTCAAGGCTAAATCTTAGCATGTGGAAGAGAGGTGGGCAGGAAGTCTTATCCACCCCTATGAGAGAGGTAGAGTCAGTTTTCTTTAAGCGTGCAGCCCTAGGTATGCTGACCATGCTCCCGTGGAAGACCACATGTCAAGAATATATGGGCAGCACAAATTGGACTTGATTTTTTTTTTCAAAAAGGACATAGCGTGGGATGTATAGGGGTAGATCTGGGAGGAGCTGGGGGTGAACATGATGAGAGCACATTGTATGGAACTCTCAAAGACATAATACAATATGTAAAGAACTGGTCTAGTGAAATTACACAGTATTTTTGAATCCATTGTGGAAACGATCTATGAGCATGATCTATCTGATTTGTGTCTCAATTAATGTACTACTTAATTCCGTGGCCATAGTCAACCATGATACCTAGACTGCAGCCGGAATTTACATACCGCAATGTAATATAACAGGTTGTCTTACCTATTCCTAACCAAAAGAATTAATTTTATAATTTTTAGAACAGTGTCAATTACGTGCAGGCACAGTTACCGACAATAACAAATCCAAATTCATATACTAATTGAATTGATAAAATTCAAAATATTGAATTGATATCTTTTTGGCAGTTTTTCTTCTGATTTGGCTGTAATTGTATTTTTATCAACATAAATTAGTTTTGGGTTCTCCCTAAGGCTTCACTTACATACAATGAGAGTGAACATAAACCTATTCATCATATAATTTATTAATGAGAATTTTTTACGAAAAACATACATTCATGAGAAATATTAAATGAAATTCACCAACACAGGGAGATAGGAGAAAAGGGTGAAAGCAAACAGAAATCACTCAATCATTTCACTCAGTTCACCATGTGTTTCACAAGAAAGCAGTATCAATGTCTAATTGTTTAGGGGTCCAAGTTTACATTACATTTTTTTAATGATTTTTTTTCCTAAGTATTTTTTTTTCTGAGCTAGTATTGTTTTTTTTTTTTTTTTGTTTTTTGTTTTTTTGTTTTTCGAGACAGGGTTTCTCTGTGTAGCTTTGCGCCTTTTCCTGGAACTCACTTGGTAGCCCAGGCTGGCCTCGAACTCACAGAGATCCGCCTGCCTCTGCCTCCCGAGTGCCGGGATTAAAGGTGTGCGCCACCAACACCCGGCTTTTTTTTTTTTTTTCTGAGCTAGTATTGTTAAATGTTCTGGAACCTTTCCTCAAGTTCAGAATTTCATGAGTTTTCAGTTTTGTATCCTACTCAAAAAAATTTTTTTTACACGCCATTCAAAAATATCGTCCTCATATCTTGAGTTGATCTGCCTTGCTTGCAAAAGTGAGAGATGAACCTTTCCTTCAAATGTTAGTGTTCAAGCATCTTAACATAATACAGTAAACCTTAATGACCCGATTCCTTCTTGGACCTCCCCTTCCAGCCCTTGACCATCTCTACCAACTTCTCATGCACTACTAATGAGGTGATAACCTACCCATAATTTTAGATGTATCTACAAGTTCAAACTCTGTGATTCCCTTAGTATGCCTCACATACCACTTTACCATCCTGGTCACTGTATACTTACTCTCTCGTCAGTAAGAGACAGATCAAACAATTCTCTTGTAAGGGCACTGCTGCAATACTTGCTTGCCTCTTTACATTCCAGGGCCAGAAACCAGTAAAATTCAATAAATAATTCCAGAGAAAAACAATTCAAACACCAATTTTACAAAATCTTAAAAAATGTCATTTCTAGACTGGAAATAAAATATTTAGGTATGTGAATAAATAAGTTACACTTCAAATGGGGAGGAAATCTTTGGAAAACGAATGCAGTGTTAAGGATGCTGTGAGAAAAGCATCATGTGCATATGTGGGAAAAAGAAATAGCATCAAGGGATATTTAACTTATGCTGAGGTCAGGAAAGATTTGTCAAAGTAGTAGACACAAGCGCTGCAGAAATGAGGGGTAACCAGGCTAAGGACATGTCTAGATGATCTTTGGTATGTTACTTTTAGCAAGTACAGAAGAATGAGCATTGTGAATATATGTGATTCATATTGACAAGTTTGTTACTGAAGACGTGTTCATTTCTGTTTATTGGAATAATAAGTGCATATATCTTTGTCATGTATATAAAGGGATGAATATAATGACTCCTACTGTCTATATATAAGATCTATGAAGCTTTTGATAATGACATTTATTTCTGGATCAGAAAACATCTGATTGATGTCAAGATTAATCGAACATTTTATTGCAAAATTTTATTGCAAAATAAATGTCCAACATTTTGTTGTTCAATTTTGAAATTTTTGTATCTAAGGTTTTGTAGCTGATAATATTTATTTCACTGCTTTCTTGGCTGACTTTACACATATGTATTTGTCAGGAGCCAAGACTGTACAACTGAGGTCGGAGGGAAAACAGACAGGATGGTGTGGTAGCGACAAGAGGCAGCGGAAGGTATTCGGGAGTTTGCATCCTCACATCAAGATTCTTCTCATTGGTAAAGGGGGGGGTGTCTTACATTGCACAGCCCTAAATAGAAATGAGGCCATCATCTAATATTTAATTTCAGCATCCTTCGTGTCTTTATTTGTACAATCTATGCTGATTTCAGAATCTACAGTGACTAGCTCCTAACCTTACCCTTGGATTTCTTGCATAATCTTTTCATTATTGCTCAAATTCTAACCTACCTGCAAAGTAAAAACGTAAGTCAGTGGAGTTCTATGCTCAGTCACTGTATGAAGAAACAGAGATGTGATTTAGGAAGTATATATAAGAACTTCTCTCTCTCTCTCTCTCTCTCTCTCTCTCTCTCTCTCTCTCTCTCTCTCTCTCTTTCCCTCTCTCTCTCATCTATCAATCAATCAATCAATCATTCAATCATCTACCTATCTACATATCTATGTTTACTCTTCAGGACATGCTTCTTTTATTTATGTCTAGTTGCTTTTAAGAAAGGAAATTGTGAGGTTTCTGGAGGGTAGTTAGGAAGTCTCTGTGCAAGTCCTTACTGGTCCTAATTTTAACAGCCTATTTTTGAGCGACTTCACCTGAAGCGGAATGCCCGAGTCTCTGTGAATCCTGAAAAACACGTGAAAAATACAGGAGCTGCTGAAGAGAGAGGTAAGAACCCTACTAAAGGTCGTTGCAAACAATGCCTGTTAAAACATGAGGATGGAGCTGCTTTCTTCACCAAAGACAACTGCCCAGCCAATATTCATGAGCTAAAAACTAGTCTTACATGACAAAATGTGTATATTCTCAAGCCTCCAACAAAAGTTCCGTCATTGAAAGTGTCTCTGAGAGAGCTGATGTATGATTGGAAATATTAAAGTCTTCACTCAATATGAGAAGTATTAGGAAATGGAAGAGTGTTTAAAAAGAAGGAACAAGGATTAAAGTAGTCAAAATTACAGGGATTAAATGAAGCGAGTTATGCAGGTGTGTATGGGGAGAGCGTGCAAATAAATTCTTTACAAAATGAAGGGTGGCTGTATTAGATATGTAGAGAGACTTATTATAAGGTAGGGCACCAAAGAGTATAGGAGCCTGAAATTAGAAGTCATCACGCATCCTGCATGCCTCCTTACTGGGAGGACTTTGGGCTGCAATATTGGGTCTTATATATCTAGGTTTTCTGCACAGTAGATAAACAGCTACGGCTAGTCAAGCATGTAAATATGTTAATATGTAATGCTACTCCAATACATCCCTGCTTCTCTTTTCCTTGGCTTCCACACTCTTGCTTTCCTCCTCTACCTCCATAAACTCACTGTTTATGAGTCACCTCAGGCAATACCTGTGTAGAATGATCACTGACATATTTGTCTATATCTTCTAGATCCCAGAGCATACACAAACCTAGAAAAACCCCAAGAAATGATTATTAAAATAAGTATGATACTAATTTTGCAAAGATGATTTAAATATTGTCATTAGTAGACCAAGAGCAAAAGAGTTAAAACAATCCAAAGAAATAATTGACAACTCCAATGAAAATGAAATTTTTGAAAAATGTATAAACTTCTAAAGTAGTTAAAAGAAAAGCATGCATGCTGACCTGGAGAATGAGAACTATTATCCAGGAAGAATTCAGATATTGTGAAGTTTTATAAGAAGGAAGAGGCTGGTCCAAAAGTAGAGCAAAGCATTTCAGATAGGAAGGAGATATGAAGTGTAAGATGTAATTATTAAGAAAATGCCTAGACACATTCCTCTCTCCAGGTAGAGAATAGTGTGCAGTATGGCAGTATTTGGTTCCGTGTAACAACTCTCTTAGTTAGGGTTTTTATTACTGTGAAGAGACACCATGACCACAGTAACCCTTATGAAGAAAACATTTAATTGAGGGTCTTGCTTACAGTTTCAGAGTTTTAGTTGATTATCATCATGGCAGGGAGCATGGCAACATGCAGGTAGATGTGATGCTTGAGCAGCTGAGAGTCCCACATCTTGTAGACAACAGGAAGTCGACTGACTATCACACTGAGGGAAACTTGAGCAAAAGAGAACTCAAAGCCGACCTCCTATAGTGACACACTTAACTTCAACAAGGCCACACCTCCTAATAGTGCCACTCCCTTTGGGGAGCATTTTCTTTCAAACTACCGTACCAACCAATTCTGTTTCTCAAGTAGGGCTAGTTTGTGTCTACTGGAATCACTTGTGCATGCATCTTCAACATGTGGTGACCAACTGTAACATGGTTTCTCTGCCTATGTATCTATTTGGTATATGACTCTCTAGATAATTGTATTCATTTCTCAAGCCAGTAAATACCTACATGAATATTACAGTGAATCTAACCATTTAATTGTTAAGTTAAAAACCCAACCCTTCATTTACTTTTTCAACGTTTGTATCAGCGGGTAAGTAGATGATCCTGGTTATTCCACTGTGTTAATGTATGATTTTAACACACAGTGCATCTCCCAGGAGCCACAACGGTACAACTGAGGCCAAAAAAAGAACAAACAGGGAGGTTTGGCGGTGACAAGAAGCAGTGGAAGGTACTCAGGAATTTACATTTTCCTTTAAGATTCTCCTCATTGGTGCATGTTGAACATGGGCTGAGGCAGTTATGGTCACACCGTCCTAGGGAATAATGAGACCATGTCTAACATCTAATATCTAATTTTAGGACCTTTTGCCAACTGTGCCATGCATACCATTTTCAGGATGTACAGCAACTAACTCCTCCTCAGCCTTATCCTTGGTTTTCTTTCATAACCCTTCCTTATTGCTGGAGTTGCATTCCTGTAACATCTTACCTAGTACAGAGATAGACCAGATTTGAACCGGTGACCAAGTGGTCTAAAGTATGAACAGTAGAAGAGTGACCCTCCCTGAGCCTGATTTGATGATCATTCCCCATGACTAAAAATTCACCTAAGATTTCCCACTAACCAGCAGCATAACAGAGGGTAAGGGTTTATTTTCCTTTGGACTCTCGCTGCCTTCATTATCTCATGGGTGTGAGTCTACAGGGATGTACATTGGGCCCCACTAACAATAAATAGAATGCTGCCTTCTAGCATGGGCCCTCTTGGGTTGTGCTCCATGTAATTACATTTAATGTTATCAATAATTCAGTGATGGACATCAGCAAATATAATACCATATTACACATTGACTTTGCTTGGTGTTAGAATAAATTGAGATGGGCATTCAACTATAAGGCTGAGATTAAGGGCTCATGGAAAGGCTGGTGCTCACCTATGACCTTAATGCTTAGGAAACTGGAACTAGAGAATCATCTGAAAAATTAAAATTAAAATGGTGTGGACAATGGAACTAGAGCTATAGTCACCCTGTTAAATACCTTCTGGTACTTAAAAATTATAAATGTATTAAATACAACAAAAATATATAAGAAAAAAATAGTCCTAACACAGAAGAGCAAACGGGAGGTCATTAGCAATGTCATGGAAATGATTCTTAGGGACCTTGACCATGTCCACAAGCAGAGGGATGGGGCCCCGGGGGTAGCAGAGTGTGCTATAACTGTGTGGAGGCAGATAATGTGTTCTATATTCTATACCTCTTTGCTTTGCCATAACACTGGACACACTTACACTACTTTCTTTTGTAGTGATTTAGAGATGATTTGGGACATCTCAGTATTGTGTTGTCACTACAAAAGCCAGTTATCTAAATGGTTACCCATGTCATGTTTTAAATAACTTCTCTAGCCATGAACATGTTCATATGATTTGGCTGCATTTGCTCATCATGCCTCCATTGTGCAATTAGTTTTTAAATTTCTTAATTATCATTCCTTTTTAATGCTTCATTCACTTTTAACAGTCTTCCCTTAATAGGGAACCTGACATGGAATATCTAGTAATTTCATGCTCTTATTTAACTATAAGGTAAAGAAGATTTTCAGACTTGACCTGGTCTCTCTGAGTAGCCAGATTTTTCTCGATTAAATATTTATCCAATTTGTTTAGGGCTTTAATTCCAAGAGGACCAACTATAACAGTGTTCAGTTTATTCTCAACAGCTCACTTCCTTTGACATTTCTTCCTTTGATAGGAGATGTTTCTGTCTATGTGAATCTCAATGTCCCATCCTGTCACAGTAAGAGAATAAGATTTGTTTAAAAATTGGGTAGTTTTGCGATGATTCCATGGACTAGCCAGGCATCCTGAAGTGTACTTCTTGCTTGAAGATGCACAGTGCAGACTCTTCTGCAGACTGTCTATGATGATGTCTCCCCTGGTCTCCTATGGTCAGTTACCATATGAAGGAAAATGAAGATGTGATATAGAGAGCATATGTAAGGATCTCATCACATACGTTTTTCTGCAATGCATCTTTTATTTATATCTAGTTGCTTTTGATATGACATCTAGCTGTATCTTGGGAAGGTGTTAGGAAACCTCTGTGCAGTTCCTTACCAACGCTCATTTTATCAGCCCATCTTTGAGCGATTTCAACCCAAGTGGAGTGCTCAAGTGTCTATGGATCCTGAAGAAAGTGGAGAAAACACAGGTGCCGCTGAAGAGAAAGGTGAGAACTCTGTCAATTAAAAAGCCATTTGGAGGAATACCTATTAAACCAGGAAGATGGAGACATCCTTTGCTCAGCATGTATGCTAACTTGGAGCAAATAGCATAATAGTACATGACGTTAATCTTTATCTCTTCTTAAGCTTCTGAAGGAGGTTACGTTTCTAGAGTTGGTGAGGGAGCTGAAGTAGGATTAAAGTCATCAGAGTTTCTGTTTAAAATGAGAAATTTGAGGAAATGGAACAGTATTGTGGAAGAGAGAACAGAGACTGGAATGAATATTTATTAATAAATAAATTTATTTATTTATTTAATTTAATTTTAATAATAAAATCTGGGGGGTCAGAACTAATAGCAAGCCATTTAGCAGAAGTCTGGCATTTGCTATATGAATCTCTAGATAACTGCACACATTTGCCAAGCTAGTTGAATATTAAGCTTACGTGAGTGTTTTATTGTTAAATTAAAAATCCAGTTCTTTATCACTTCATTTTTCAACATTTTATCAGCGGGTAAGTAGATGATCCTGGTTATTTCACTGTTTTAATGTATGATTTTAACATACATTGCATCTCCCAGGAGCCACAACGGTACAACTGAGGCCAAAGAAAGAACAAACAGGGAGGTTTGGCAGTGACAAGAAGCAGTGGAAGGTACTCAGGAATTTACATTTTCCTTTAAGATTCTCCTCGTTGGTGATGTTGAACACGGGCTGAGGCAGTTATGGTCACACCATCCTAGGGAATAATGAGAACATGTCTAACATCTAATATCTAATTTTAGGACCTTTTGCCAACTGTGCCATGCATACCATTTTCAGGATGTACAGCAACTAACACCTCTCAGCCTTGGATTTCTTTCATAACCCTTCCTTATTGCTGGAGTTCCATTCCTGTAACATCTTACCTAGTACAGAGATAGACCCGATTTGAACCGGTGACCAAGTGGTCTAAAGTATGAACAGTAGAAGAGTGATCCTCCCTGAGCCTGATTTGATGATCATTCCCAGTGACTGAAAATTGTAACAGGAAGATATATGAATACAGGGATCTATGGTGATACGTTGTTCTCAAAATGTCTCTTGACCCCAAAGAGACTCAACTTTTGCTGGACCTTGCAGACAAGTTAATAATATGCCTTGTGATCATTTATGACCATGCACTTAGCCTAGTATCCTACTATGTGCTCTGTTTATTTAAGCTTACTTGGTCTTTAAGAGAACAATTTAACCAACTTACTGTGCTTTGGATTTCCCATCCAATCAGCTTTATAACCTGAGCTAAATGCACAGCATCAATTTTAAGCTATGTACTATTCCATTCCCTTGGACAGAATAATGTATGTATATATGTATGTATTATTGTAATCATTGGCTGAGAGCAGCCAACATGTTGACAGTAACCTTAAATAATACATATCCTATAAATTCCAGAAGCAATGTGTGGCTATAGTTGGTTAAGAGCTGTTTGCAGTTTTGGGTGTGTTCAAGGTCGATAAGGTGACTCCTTCCCTTTAAAACTCTATTAAATATTTCTGTAAAAATGTCCTGTTCCTTTCCCGAGTTTTCTGTGCTGTTATGACAAATACAGAGCAAAGCTCCTTGTTAGAGATTGACACCGATACAGACACACACAGGCACACACACACACACACACAGGCACAGACACACACACAGGCACAGATACACACAGGCACACACACACAGGCACAGACACACACAGACACACACAGACACACACACAGGCACAGACACACAGAGGCACAGATACACAGAGGCACACACACACACAGGCACAGACACACAGAGGCACAGACACACAGGCACAGACACACAGAGGCACAGACACACACAGGCACAGACTCACACAGGCACACACACAGGCACAGACACACACAGGCACAGACTCACACAGGCAAAGGCACACACAGGCACAGACACACATACGGATCAGAGAGACAACAGACAGACCAGTAACAAACTACACAGAGACAGAAGTCACGGGGAATGAAGTGGAGAATTTGAGTTTGGGCTCACACTTGGTCAAATTAACCAGAAAGGAAATTGCCACCAATCGTTTGAACTCCTGTGGCATATGGACACAGACATGCTCTCAGTGATGGACACATTTCAGGAGCTCAGTTTCCAAAAGTTCGTATTCTCCATCCATTATTAATGCTTCATATAGTTTTCATTATTCTGTCTATTAATTTTTAAAACTTTCATGGGGTATGTAACTTTCTCATGCTTTTATTTAACTAAGGAAGGTTTCCATATGACTCAGTCTCTCTAGGCAATCAGAAATTTTCTTATTAAAGTCTTAGCTAATATCTTTGGAGCTTTAATTCTATAACAATGATCAGGGCAATCTCAAAAGGACACCTTAGAAAGGCTGTTTTCTTGTGCATTTCTTTGAAACAAAAAGCATTTCTGTCTATGCAAATCAGCTCAGTGTCTCATTCTGTAATAGCAAGAGAAGAATAAGATTTGTTTTCACATACATTTTCAAAATTCTGGTGGTTTGTTGTGGTTGGTGGTTTTTGTTCTTTTGGGGGGCCTGCCACCCAGCTCCCAAATAAATCACACAAGGAGGCTTATTCTTAATTGTAAATACCTTGCCTTAGCTTGGCTTATTTCTGGCCAGCTTTTCTTAAATTATCCCATCTACTTTTTGCCTCTGGGCTTTTTCCTTTTTTTTTTTTTAACTTCTGTGTATCTTATTTTCACTCTTACTCTGTGGCTGGCTGTGGGGCTGTGTGCCTGGCCCCTGGCATCCTCTTCTCCTTGTTCCCTTTTCTTTTCCTCCCAGATTTTTCCTTCTATTTATTCTCTCTGCCTGCCAGCCCTGCCTACCCTTTCTTCTGCCTTGCTATTGGCAGTTTTTTATTAGACCACCAAGTGTTTTAGATAGCTTCACAGAGTTAAACAAATGCAACATCAAAGAATGCAACACATATTTGTATCATTAAACAAATACTCCACAGCACAAACAAATGAAACACATCTTAAAATAATAATCTACAGCATTTCCTCCTTTTTGTCTAAAGAAAGGTTTTAACTTTAACATAGTAAAACTATATACAACAAAAGAAGTTACCAAGTAAGAATTACATTTACAATATGCAGTCCATCTGTATTTAGCATATTTAGAGAAAATAATGCATTATCTATCCTATCTTAGTGAATCCAAAGTTTTACACCTAATTTACTTTCTATCATAACTAAGGAAAACTATAACTATCTAGTCTTCAACTCCATCAAAGACCCAGAAGGATGTAATATTATCTAACAACAAAGACATTTGGCTGCCTGGAAAGTCACCCAAAGTTCCTCTGCAACATTGGGGCATCCATCTACAGCCTACATGTCCAGAATATCTGGCAAACTTTTCAATGAAGCATGAATTTGAAGGCCTGTCCTGCCTGTATTGACAAGGTTCAACTGTTTTTTTTTCCTGTGAGTCCTGCATGTCCAGTCTGCACAGTACATTGTCAGTAGTCAAAGACAAGAGCAGTTTCTTTGCCCTGTGACTAGCCTTGCCACAACGAAATCAAACTCCATAAGCAGTTTCCCCAGAGCCCATCTTCTCTGAAGTAAATTGGTGCTGCCGGGAGCAGATGTGTCTCATCGTCATGAAAAGCCCTAAGATAACAAAACATTTTAAATGCCCTATTCTGTAGGTCTTTGAAAAGTTTGAAGACCATTTATCTATCTAGATATATCTATTTAGCCTTGAAAACATACCCAATGTGACTACAAGTTTGATTATTATAGATTAACTACTAACCTCATTTCTTATTTGTATATTGCATTTTTTTAATGAGCTGCATAAGCATACTAGCCCAAACAGGAGTAGAAACACATATACAGTATAACAAAATAACTTTAAATTTGTATCAATATACTATATTCCCCTAAATGATATGATAACAAACATCCACAGCCCACTAAATAGCCAAAGACCATCCACTCCATCTCTTGGGATCTCTAAACTGCTTCCTGCTATCTGTGAATGAAGTATCTTTAGGATCCCTAAGAAAACTTGAGGTAATAGTCAAGTCCTAGGAAGACCAGCTATAACCTATGTTGATAGATATCATGTGTCAAGACTCAGGAGGTGTCCCTTGATCACATCTGATTGATATCATTCCTGAAGGAATCCATAGCCTCTTGTCTCCTGTGGGAATAAAACTCCAGAACATTTTTGATTTCCATTTGACAAATTATATATATTTTTTTTTACTTCTTTTGAAGTTAAGGCATTCCTAAAGTCTCTAGGTTGGTTCAATTTTGCAGTTCTGTTCACAATCTCATGTCTCTTAGCAGCTGTTGTTTGCTTATCAACAATTAAAAAAAACCCAAATCAACACAATAACATATAGGATACATACTTCCTGTATATTTTCCATCTTATATGGCTTTTTTCTTTTATATTACTTTTACTGTCTCTTTAAAGACTTTATTATTTTTTAAACTATTTATTTCTTTTCTATGACTGTCTATACCCATATTCTTTCTTTCTGAAGCCTACGCTCATTGTAAAATATACTGGAACCTGTTCAGAGGTTTTTCTGTCTGAATCTCTTTTACTGCATATCTTTTAGCCTTTTTTGACTGCTCGAGCAAACTTTAAACTACTAAGCTACACCTGGATCCTCTGTGTGGCTCTATCAGCTGGCTCTGCCTGATTCTCCGGTCATGAAAGTCAAGCCTAATGCTCACAGCCTGGTCAGAGGTGCCTGGCCAGAAACTGTATTGAACCTTCAAAGCTATGAAATGCTAGTGCCCTGCACTGTGGCAGGCATTTTTACTTGGCTTTTTTTGGTTTCTATTTAGTGTGAAAAAAGCTGTGTAGCCGGGCATTGGTGGCTCATGCCTTTAATCCCAGCACTCGGGAGGCAGAGGCAGGCAGATCTCTGTGAGTTCGAGGCTAGCCTGAGCTACCAAGGGAGCTCCAGGAAAGGCGCAAAGCTACACAGAGAAACCCTGTCTCGAA
>CABHPH010160282.1:0-19107 GCA_902168325.1 Peromyscus nudipes | reverse complement strand
TCTTCTTCTTCTTCTTCTTCTTCTTCTTCTTCTTCTTCTTCTTCTTCCCCCCTTTTCAGCTTTTTCAGGCCCTAGGAATAGGAATATTCAAGCCTCACGCTGGTGTGCCAAATATCGTTTGTTATTTTTGCTCTTTTGGGGGGCCTACCACCTAGCTCTCAAATAGATCACATAAAGGAGGCTTATTCTTAATTATAAATGCCTGACCTTAGCTTGGCTTATTTCTTGCCAGCTTTTCTTAACCTAAATTAGCCTATCTACCTTTTGCCTCTGGATATTTTCCTTTCTCTTACTTCTTTATATCTTATTTTCACTCTTACTCTGTGGCTGGCTGTGTGGCTGTGTGGCTGGCCCCTGGCATCCTCCTCTCCTTGTTCCCTTTTCTTTTCCTCCCAGATTTCTCCTCCTATTCATTCTCTTTGCTTGTCAGCCCTGCCTATCCTTTCTCCTGCCTTGCTATTGGCCGTTCAGTTCTTTATTAGACCATCAGGTGTTTTAGACAGGCACAGTAACACAGCTTCACAGAGTTAAACAAATGTAACAAAAAGAATGCACACATCTTTGTACCATTAATCTAATACTCCACAGCACAAACAAATGTAACATATCTTAAAATAATATTCTACAATGGTTTGTGATTATTACAGATACTAGTTAGGCATTCTGAAGTTAACTTCTTGTTCAAGGATGCACAGTATGATTCCTCTATAATCATGTCTCCTCTGGACTTCTATGGTCAATTACCAAGTGAAAGAAAACATAGATGTGTTTAGAGAGCATATGTAAAGATCTGTTTAAATTTTTTTTTCAGTTTTCTGTACATGCAACTTTTATTTATATATAATTGATTTTGAGAAATTGTGATGTTTTCCTGGAAAGTACTTGGGAAATCTGGGCAGCTCCTTACTCATGCTAATTTTATCAGCCCATCTTTGAGCTATTTCAACCAAAGTGGAGTGCTCGAGTGTCTGTGGGTCCTGAAGAAAGTAGAGAAAACACAGGAGCTGCTGAAGAGAAAGGTGAGAATTCTGTTAATAAAAGCTCATTGCAGGGAATGCCCTGAATAAAAAAGGAAGTTGGAGACATTATCTTTACCAAAGAAAGTTGCCCAATAAATGTGTAGGAATCAGTAAGTTCTAAGTGACAGTAGTGCATGTGTGTCCTCAAGCTTCTGAAAGAATTTACATTCAGATGTCAGTGGAGAAACTGTCATGCAATAAAGAGCATCAGGCTTTTGTTTAAAATGAGAACTTTAGGAAACAGTGTTTAAGAAGATTAAACAAAGATTACAATGGGTGAAGTTACAAAGAATACATATAGGTAAATCATACCAGTTATTTTAGTGGCAATTCTGGAAGAGAAATTCTGCTATAAATGTAGGAAGGATACAAGGCAGAAGCCACGAAAGTCTCCGAGATGAACACTAGAACCAGCAGGCACTTTGTGTCCCTCAGTGCAGGTAATGCATTAAGAAGAGAAATAAGACGTCTTATAAAGAGGTGGGTTTTCTTTACAGTAAATGATCAGAGACAGCTATAGTGAAGTGATATATGTACTCAAGTTATTTTCAAGGACAGTGGCTCCTTCTATCCAACACTTCCCTGCCTCTCTTGTTCCTGCCTTACACATCTCTGCACTTCACTGTTCTCACTCTTCAGGAATCAGCTCAGGCAGTACCAGTGTAAGAACATCACTGAAACATTTGCTTGTGTCCAACACATTCCAGGGCATGAACCAGTAAGAATTTAGTGAATAATTATTGAGCAAAGTAAATAAAACACTACTTACATGAAAGATGACCTAGACAGGAGCTGGAGAGATGGCTCAGCAGTAAATAGCACTGGATCCTCTTGTAGAGCATCCAGACTCATTTGCCAGTACCCTCAAGATGGCTCACAGTCCTTTGCAACTCCAGTTCCAGGTGATTTGATACCTAATTCTGTGCTCCATAGTCACTAAGCATGCATACGATGACAGATATACATGCAGACAAAACACCCATACACATGAAGTAATAATAATAATAATAATAATAACAGTAATAATAAATTTAAAAGTGGTCTAAACATTGTCACTTTTAGGCCACAAGCAAAAATTTAGATATCAAAAGAAATAATTGACATTTCAAATGGGAAGGACACATTTGAAAAAGAAGGAAACTCTAAGGTAGTTCAGAGAAAAGCACACGTTGACCTGGAGAGTGAGCGTCCAGGAAGATTTCACATCCTTTGCTGAGTTTTATGAGAAGGAAGAGGTGTATCAAAGTAGTAGAGACACACATTTGCAAGATGAGTAAGAAGGTGTTTGCATAATGAGGTGCAAGAAACTACGTACAAAAGTAGGTCTTTGACATATTCCTCTCCCCAGGTAGAAACAGTGTGCAATATGACTTTATGGGATTTCATGTAATTATCAATTCTGTTTCTATGTGTGTTCATTTCTGTTCACCGGGACAATTTGTGTGCACATCTTTGACATGTATGCATAACTTTAATGTGGTGCTTCCTACTGTGTGTCTATTTCATATATGAAGTTCTTGATAGTTGTACATATTTCCTAAGCAAGTAAATGAATATCCAGTTGAACATTAAACTTAATTGAATTGTTATTGTTAAATTAAAGCCCAACTTTTTTTGGTTTAGTTTTAAAGGTTTTTAAATGACTGTTTATATAGATGATCTTTTTTTCTGACTGTTCACATTGTTAATTTAAACCACTTGTATGAATTTGTTAGTAGAATCCACTACACTATTTACCCCAGAAGAACAAACAGGATGCCATGACAGCGAAAAGAAGCCACAGTTGGTATGTGAATATGAAAAATTCTCTTATATTGTTTTCTTTGGTTAAAATAATGGCCACAATCCAGGTCCAGTTGCTTTTTGAACTGACCTAGAGACTCACTAGATGGTAATTTAATATTTAATTTGGCACCTTGAAAGCTATTTCCCAGTAAGTCATCTTTTAAACATCTGCAGTGACTAATGCCTATCCCTTATTCTTAGTAGCTTTTCACAATGTTTTTGTCCAATCTCATGACAGTGAAGGTCATTTGTCTGTGGCTCTCTTGTGTGTGTGTGTTTTTCATGCATACTCACACACAATGTGTGTGTGTGTGTGTGCATTCATGTATGTGAACACGAGCATACATGCAATATGTGTGTTAGTGAGTTGGGGTTTCTCTAGTGGTTTTCTATTGGGAATTCCAGGATACCCAGTTCTTGAGTTTCTGGGGACTCCCCTTTCTTAGCCTCCTGTATCCTTGCAGAAGCATTAAGACTATAAATAGTACTCCCGTGCTTTTAAGTGGGTTCTGGGGATTTGAACTCTGCTCCTCATTCTTATATGACATGTACTTCTGCCTGCTTAGCCATCTTTGTTGACTGAAGGGCTTTCTTAACATCACTACCAAATAAAAAAGAGTTCATTGAGAATTATAGGGGGGGGGTCATGCGGATAAAGAGAATACTGGATCACATCTGTTCATTTGTGCCTTAGCATCTTGTGTTTTTCTATATACTCATCATTTTATTTATTCTTATAACATATAGAACAAAATGTACCAATCAGTGACTGACATGGTTCAGTGATTTAACTTTGGACCCATCCTTTTGAATTAAAAAAATTTGCTATTATTATGTTTGTGCACATAGTATGTGTTGGCATACATAGGGAGGTCATAAGACAATTATGTGGAATTCATTCTTTCCTTCTACTTTTGAGTTTCAGAGATTGACCTCAGATCACCAGACTTGTGTGGCATGTACCTTTACTCACTGGGGCTTCATATTTTCTTTTCATTTTTTAAAATTAAACTATAACAGCATCATGTCCCCCATTCACTGTCCTCCCTTCAATCCCTCACACACACACCACTATTTTGCTACCAAGTAAACAAGAAGTAAACACACAAGAAAGGAACCAGTAGTCCTACCCAGACATGAAGCCTATGATCCACAACAATGACCAACACAGCAAGATACCCCTAAGGGTGTAATAGTGACATATCTTGACAGCAGCCAACAGCTGTATAATCGGATTGAAGGCCCATTCAACAGGAGGGAAATCATGCTTGGTGCTGGAAATCTAGCTGACTTCCCAGGGCTACTGAGGTCATGGACCTTGGAGGAGACATATTACTACCACTTTAGTTTAACCTAGCATAATTTCTAAGTTTAATCTTTATACTTGTTCTCATATGCACAGATAAATTTAGCTCTCATTCCCCATCATATTCTTTTTGAAAAGCTCAGTGGAGAAGACTTTCATATGATATCTAATATTTGCATGCTTTTATTTAACCATAACCTAAGGAAAAGTTTTCCTCATGGGTAGGTCATTTTTTCCAATCTATTTTCTTAGTAAAATAAATCACCTAAAATATTTCAGACTTTAATCCCTAAAGGAAAACATATACTCAGAATCACATAGTATAATCTCGTTTCCTTCCGTATTTCTTCTTTCAACACAAATAATGTTTCTGTCCCTAGAATTCTAAATAAGTAGTTCTGCCTTATAACAATTGGAGAATGAGAATGTGTTTAAATACATATTTTCAAAAATATGTTTTTTTGAGAACTGCAGATAAGAATTATAAAGTTAATTTATTATGTAAATATGCATATTGATTCTGTTCTGTTTATAAACATGTCTCCTCTTGTCTTCAGTGGTCATTTAAAAATATGAGTTTTTTTTTTACTTCTTCTTTGTGAATTTCATAAATACATACAATGTATTTTAAAATTTTTCACCCCAGCATCTCCTTCTGCCTCCTCTGTATTACATACCTCTCTCAACTTCATGGGCTATTTTGTTGTTGTTGTTTTTTAGTAAAACCATGTGTTCAATTATTGCTGCCCATATACATATGGGTGTGGGATCATTTGACTGTCATGGTCAATTTATGTAGTCAGAAATATGATTAAAATGAAATTGATTTAGAGAGCATATATGCATAAGATTTCCTTTGGATTTTGGTTATTTTTCAATACTTCTAAAAATATTATTGCTTTTAAAAGAGTAAATTGAGAATTTGGGGGGTGGTGGAAATAACTAGGAAAAGTTTATTTAATTCATTATACTACCAAATTCAACAGCATATCCTGGAGCTATTTCAACCAAAGCGGAGTGTTCGGGTATGTATGGAGACAGAACAAGGAGGAGACAACCCAGATGCTGCTGCTCAGATGACATGTAAGAGCTGTATATTTATGAAACAGGGGGATGGAGACAGTCTCCTCCCTGCTGGGAACTCCCTGTGGAATGTTGGCACAGCTTCTCTTTCCAATGCAGGTTAAATTGAGAGACTTGCTGAGAGAGCCTGAGTATCATTTCCAGTACCTGGGTTCTAAGTGAGGCATGTCAGGAAATGAAGGGCTAGTTAAGAGAAAAGGATGAGGGAGAGACTATGGAGAAATAAGAGCAGGAGAATGAGGTAGGCGTATGTAGCGGAGCTTGTGAAAACGAGGTGTTAGGGAATGAAAGGCTGTCCCTTACAGGGGTGGGAAGAGGAGAATGGAAACTAGTTGCAGTGCATCATGTCTGAGAGGCAGAGCAAAATCTCCCCACACTTCTTGTCCTCCTCACTTTGAGGAAGGTATTAAAAGACTGTATCACCAGGCCACACAGACTAGTTTTCATTTACAGAAGATAAACATAAACATCTATGCTCACCTGTACTTGCACATGAGTTAATGTCAAGGGCAAGTGGGATACTTCCCAGGTTATTTTCACATAGGCCAAAATGGGAACATGGAATTAGCTATGACATGGTTAGAAATGCCACCAAGAGATCACAGTTGATAGGAATAATTGTGGCTCTTCTGTATGAGAGAGATTCTAGGAAAAAACCTAGGCTTGATCTCAAAACATTCAAAGTTACATTATATAAATATGGAGGAGACTCCACATTGACCTGAGCCTTTCAAATGTGTATGAACAGCCTGTTGTGATCCCTGTATAAAGTACACGTTCTGATTCAGCAGCTCTTAGATTATATGCTAGTAAATTCTCAGGGGATGCAGATGTTGCCTATGAGCTTCTCTTAAAAGAACTTTACAACACATGAAAGCCTCAGTGGTTAACAGCTCAAGATGCATTATATTAACAGAAGAAAGTACAAATTTGCCATTGTTTCTGATAATATTTCTATCCAGGTAGAAACGAGCACAAAAAGGGAAAACCTTTCAGATTAAGTCTTCAAAAAAAAAATGGAAATCATAAAGGACAACAGCCCACAGACCATTTTGAAAATGAAGCATCACCCATGGGAGAGGAAGAAAGATAGAAATAGAGAATGAAAACTTGGAACCAATGATAAGAAACTTTAGAGAGCACTTTGAAGAAGGGGTTGCTACATTTTTATTGAAATCAGACTCATCACTGGCAAAATAATATAGTAGGAAAAAGTGGTGAAGTTCAGCCACTCATATTTCTTGTCCATCAAAGTGACACATGAAAAAAATGGGACTCCCATTAAACTCAATGCCATGAACTGGAAAGCAGCAACCTCCGTTGTTTGGTCAGGATAGTTATATTCTTAGTAATTTTGTTTTATGTTGAAAGACATTAGATAATTCACATTCTGTGGAGCCAATGCACTTATGGAAAAATTAACTGTACATCATTCATTTATTTATATGAAAGTTATACTTTCTCGTAAATGTTATCCTGATTTCAAATATAGAAATTCAGTAATTTCAAAATGATTTTGGAAAATTGACTTATATTTTATTGTAACAATTGTATATTAGAGGCAAAAACGAAGGCTTTATGTTGTAGCTTAGGTTATATACCTTCTACAAAGTGTTCACTAAAAAGTTTCTATAAACCAAAGAAAATGAAATACATTAATAATATTCCTCAAATGCATGCAAAAATGGAACATTTTATGCTTTAGTATTCTACAAGTAAACATCCAAGATGCTTACTTTGAAAAAAATCTTGGAATATAAATAATTTACCCATTCCAGTGAACATTTATGACTGATTTTATTTCCTAAATAACAATAAAACGGCAAAACCATAAAATTCCATAGTATAACGGCCAGTTTCTTCCAATTCATTTTGAACACCACATTGGTACCTGTCTTTTTGTTTTAGTAACATTCACTTTCCCCACTGGATTTCAGTTCTGTTTCTGTCCTCATTAGACAGAACAAGCAATGTGAGAATAAACTGAATCCCAGTCTTAAGGGAAATATCCCCAATGATAACTATGATGATGGTTCTCTACACTAATTCAGTGTGAAATCCTGACTGACTTTGTCATGTTAATGTAATTAGTTACATATCTCTCGATTTTCAGACTCTTCTGATGAATATATTGAATTGAAGGTAATAATGTTTACTTTTTATTGTATATCATTAACTTCCCAATATATGACATATGCAACAATCATTAAATATCTCCTTTCAACCCCATGCAGACTGACATTGAAAAGCAAGATTCTGTACCAGCTGAAGAGCCAACAACAAAGCAAGAAATATCATTCATGGGAGGTAAATGCAGAAATAGGAATTTCTCTTTGACACGTGCTTATGAGTATTTGACATGATCAGTCTTTGAATCCAAATTCTTTAGCTCTTCAAATTTGATGGAAGCGTTTTTGTGTAAGTAATTCAAACATCACTCTAACTTTCATTGTTCCATAGCAAGCTACTAGTGAGTTTAAGACAGAGTTTCTGTAACTGCCAGCTGTAGTTCAGCTGTTTCAACTTTTTTGCATGAATATGTCCACAGTCCCATATTGGAAGCACAGTGTTCCGTAGGTTTTATTGGAGTTTAGTGTTTAAAATCCACATTTAAAACAGATTAATGATGTTTCTGCAAATATTAGTTACACGTGTGTATAGTCAGCTGCTTGGTGGGCTGAGGCAAAGATTTCTCATGCATAGGAGTTTTGAGTGATCCCAAATTACACATGAAGAAACTGTGTTTTAAAAACACAGGTGGATTTTTTAAATTCAGGCTGAAAACACTGTGTACTAGGCAAATTTTATGTAATTTCTATACTACAAACTTCAGTTCCCCTTGACCATCATGGTGTCTTGTGTATAGAAGGTATCCATTTGATGTGGTAATCTATGTCTTCTCTATGGTGTAACATTAACAGTCTATTTTATAGAAGGTTTTCAATTATGTTCTAGAATAGTTGGACAGCCAGTAGCAAATCTAAACTCAGATACTCATTCAGTGTACTTATCTTCTTTCCTTTTTCCCTGCTTGGCTCCTTGTCTTTTGATTTCTTTGTGTTTAGAGTTCTCTGTTGGCTTGCTTGTTTATTTACCTATTTTTTCCCCTAGGTCTCCCTCCCATCCTCTTCTTATTCTCCAACAGTGAACTAAACTCTGTTCCATGATATTAGTTTTTGGGAGCCTGTTATATGCAAGAAGCAGACATCCCTGAGAAATCTTCAAAGTATTCTGTCAACACATACACACACAGAGAAGAAAACATCAAAGTACACACAATCAACACCATCATTCATGCAGTTTCTTTACATCTTATACGTGATGCTAATACCAGCATCTAGCCCTCTAGGGATCACAATTTATATTTCCATTCTTTAAATGGAATGTTTTTCTGGACTGATCTTTAGTAGTTTTATACTTGGGGAGACCAGGGAAACATTCTTTTCTTCTCTTAAAACCATTTCTCACCATTTTTCATCATGTCAGCTGTTATTTTTCCTTTCACATTTACAGTAATCTATCTCAGTTGAAAATGAATGCTAACCACTCTCATAATTTATTTCTAATCATTTTAAGGCTCTACATACAATTTGCACATCTGATTCCTCCTCATTTTAAAAGTTATTTATTCAATTTTATCAAATGTAATACAAAGTAGTGAATATCATTTCAGTAGTTTAACACATGGATAGTTTACTTTCATTTTCTCCTTCACCACTGTCCTCTTTTTCCTCTTTCTTTCTTGCATGTCTCCTTCTAACCACATATAGTAAATGCCTCTTAAGTTTTTGTTATACACATCCCATTATCTCTCTCCTTCTATACTAATAATCCACGGATACAGAGTTCAAAACAGATAAGGCAAATACAGTTACTTAGGAACTCATGACTTCATGGCAGAGCCATACAGAAAACTTAAGCAAATAATGGTCACAAATGTTAGAATTGTGGTTACAGCAGAAGCCGGGGAGGAAGTCGGTGAGGAGCCCCACACAGACAGTGTTTACTGAATGGGAGTGTTCTGTTTCGTAAGTTAGACAGTGGATCAGTTAAGTGCTAATTGTATTGTGATTTAAATTATACATGCATATAGTTTGGTATATGTCTCAATAAGATGACAAACAGAAAGCACAGATACAAAAGTTCCAACTGTGAGATGATATCAAAAGTACTTACCAACATCTTGGATAAAAGAACTATAATTTTAAATATTGAGATAGTAATTTGTAGTGAATGTCTTGAGAAAGACATGTATTTTATAAGACAGTGTGTGTCAAATTGAAAATTAAGCTTAATTGGTTATTTTAAACCAGAAAGTAAAATTTTTAACTTTTAGTATAATTATATTTATTAATATATTAAATTAACATACAATTATATCACTTCATCCTGTTCTTTTCCTCCCTCCAACCCTTTCAACCTCTTCCATGTCCCCTTCTACTCTTTCTCAAATTGATGGTCTCTTGATTATTATTATTTTTACACACATATATTGATAGACAGATACATGCATAAATATATAGCACATAAATACAACCTATTGAGTCTATTTTTGTTGTATAACTCACTAAATGTTTTACCTTTTATTACAAAGACTCACACTATATAAATGCTTTTCATTCTTTAAGTACATACATTTATGTTTTGTCAGAAGGAGACTTACAAGTGAAACCAAAGGAAAAGCAAAGAAGTCATGACTATGAAAATATTCAGTCAGTTGTAAGTAAATATTCAATTTCACTTTTACATCAATATTGTAGTAACTAATTTACCACAGGATACATGAATTTATATTTTAGAGTTTAAGAATTTTCTATATAATTAGTAGACATTAACGATAATTTTATTTTAAAAATATTTAACTAGAAAAAAATTAATTAGTTGTAAAATTTTGAACTTAGAATCTACAGTAGCTTGTGTGTAGTTAAACATTATTCTGGAAGGTGTTCAATAGCTTTCATTATTATTATTTGAGTTTCCTTTGCTATATTATGTAGTCTTTTATGATGTGTCTTTTTTGTTAATAAAACAATTGGGTTACTGGAATTTCTCTAGATACTTAATGCTGCAGAAAAGCAAGTCAAATTAATATATTCAGGTATGCATTTTAAGTGTCCTCCAGTTATGGGATATAAGTAGTAATTATGTATTCTAAAGTCGCCAGCTACTACTGTTGATAATTTCTGTTCCTTCATTCCATTGTCAGTTTACATGGTCACCCAATGAAATTCAAAATACACTTGATCCATTGTCAGCACTGTGATTTTTTTCCCTATTCAAATAGTTTGTTTTTAAGTTTGCAGTATGCAAATCTCTTATTTTCAAGAATACATGCTTATAAAGTAGAACATTTAGATTTTAGCTACAAAGTAATTAGGAAAGATTCATGTAAATCACTACCATCATTCATTTTCCAGAATATATTTAAACATCTTCAACCCAAGGGTATTGACCATTTATCCGTGACTTCAGATCAAAGAAGCAAAACTATTATAAGTGGAGAAGAGGAAGGTAAGAAGTGTATGTCACATGTAAAACATTTGGAAGAATGTTTACTAAAGACAAGAGGAGTGATACATTCTGTCAGCTAAAGTGAGTTGCTTTTTGGATGCGTATTAGGGGAGTGTGCTGAAGCACACGGTGAACATACTCCTCATGAAGTTTCAGTGACATTTTAAGTTTAGAGTGGCAGGACAGGCGGTGAATTACAGCTACATTTTAAGTATGTTCAAAGAAGAAGAGACATGGAAAGTGGGAAAAGTAGAATATAGTGAGTCAATGGAAGGAAAGTTAGTGAATGTAGAGAGTGGAAAAGTGAAACAATCTTTTGATACAGAACTGTGGAATATTGGGTCAGTGTGAAGTGTATATGGAGAGGATGTCTCCACTCTTCTTGTCTTACTCTCCATTGGGAGGGTATCATGGGTTGAAGTAAATAATATTGCAGAGTTGTATTTTTGTTTGTTATAGGTGGCTATAAATACGTGTTCAGCAAATGTAGTAAATTGATGAATATATATATATATATATATAATTTTAAACTACAAATATTTTTTTTCAGCAGAGCCAGACTTAAAAGTGTCATCAGGGGATGACCAAAACAGATGTTATGGTAGTGAGAGCAATCAGTCATTGGTATGTAGATGTTTAAATCTAAGTATCTCCTTCAATATTTTTTCTCTTTTAAATATTGTATCATAGAACAAGAGGAATTACCTCATAAATTTCTCTGTATAACATATATAATAATTTGACATACAATTTTAAGTAATTTAGTCAGTTGTGAGTCTTAATATATTCTTTGAATCTACAATAACATCTGAAAACTTTATGCTCCATGAGTCCAAAAATTCAGAATCATGATTTTGCGTCCATTAATAGAACCTTCTTACATGATAAGGAAGGTGAAGTCAAATTTGAACCTTATGATTAAAGAGTTTAAACAATGTTCAAATTGAAGTCCAGGGAGAAAACACGCAGAGCAATAAAAGCTTTAACTTGGAGAAGCAGAACCATACTCCAAGGAAGCATCATCAACATCACCCCCACCAGCACCACCAGCAGCAACAGCAGCAACCACTCCCACTGATACTGCAAAGGCCAGCAGGCCAGCAGCCAGAATGAAGGCTTGACTATTGACCTGAAGAATTCTGGAAACCAGGAGAGAAGACCTTCACCCAATGTAGCTGTCTCTTTGACATCACTGAAATCTCTGAGGAGGAAATGAGAAAACTCAGCCAAGGACTGTCTGCCTCCCAGTTCTCTCTAACCTTGACTTCCTCTGCCCACAGTTCTTTGCTCAGAGTGACAATGACTCTGCATGACCTCTACTGTCCCGAGCTCTAGTTATAGTTCTTTATGGTGTTTTTAAAATCAGAGGCGTTGAATTTTATCAAATACTTTTTCCTGCATGTATTGGGATAATCACATGATTTGTTCCTAAAATTGTAATTGATTTCTAATTTTAAAGCATACTTAGCAGGAGCCATGTGATTTCTTCAGGGGACAAAGCCCCAAAGTAGCACAAGTGTCTCTCCTTGTGACAAAGCCATGGAAACCCTGACCCACTTGGCAAAAACCTGTGGACAGTTTGCTGCAAAATTCTGGGCATGACCCTGGGAGCATGTATTACATGTTCTCCTTGCTTTCATCATACTAGCCATACTGCTGGCTTCAATGAGTCACAGTAGGTCATAAGTTTAATATTACATATTTACATAACTGTTCTGGAAAGAGTGATTTTAACCACAAGAGTCTTTGAGAAATGTTATTAAATAGATGATATTAGGAGTTAATGGGAACAGTCTAGGAACAGGGAGTGAAGCAGAATCGTAGAAACCCACAGTTCTCTCATTTCTAATAACTGTGCAAATACCATAAGAAGTTAAGAGAGATGGATATAAGCATAAGGGATAAACAGTGTCAACTATAAATAGTGCCAACTATTAAGAGTAAGTTTCCAAGTTATGTGCCTATAGGATAAATGGGAAAACTTGCAATGTGCCCAGAGGAGATAGAGTAATACAGAATGTAGAATGGATTCATCCAGCTTTGGCTGGTGAGTTGATTGTGAGAACCCAGACCATACCAGATGTAAATATTAACCGCTAGAGACAAACTCATCCTGCATGATGCTGTAACCGCATATACTGCCAACTGAGCACACTGTTCTCCCTGTAGGTGTGCCCAGTTAGAAAAGTTCCTTTGTAGCTTGCAAAACTGCTTATGCTTCTAACAGTTGAGATAGAGATCAAAAAGGTAATGGCCAGTGGTGGGAGAGTTGGAGGACAGAAGGGAAAAGAAGCAAGGAACAACCCGGTAATTATTATAATCATTTTTAGAACCTTAGGAAGTAAAAACTGATTGTAAAACTGTTCACGCAAACCATTGAAACTGATGAATAAAAACAACTCAGGCTATCTGGGGGACACTTGTTTGAACAATAACAGGTGTTCACAATTTCTTCACAGCACCTACTCCACACATCCATCCCATGTCATTGGACTCACCACAAGCAAGGCTCCCAGCACATGCTTATGCCCTTAGAATAAAACTCAACTTGGTGGGGCCAGAGAGAGGACTCTGCAGTTGAGTGCTTGTTGCCATTGCAGAGAACCCAAGTTCGAATCCTAGCACTCATGTTCAGTGGCTCATAAGTATTTGTAACTCAGCTCCAGAGATCTGATGCCATCTTCTGGCCTCTGTACTCACACACACGCACACACACACACACACACACACACACACACACACACACGCAAAAATAAATCTTTAAGAAACTCCTCAATAATATATAATCATATACTTCTGGATTCAGTTTGTCCAGAATTTTCACATTTATTTTTATAACATTATTTTTCTCAGTTTATTGTTATAGTAGTTATTTCATTTTAATAAAATAAATGTGACCAAAGTACTTACTTATGATTCAATCTGCTAACCCACTAAACATTTGGTAGAATTCATCTGGTGAAGCATCTAGCCTGTTTTATTTTTGTTTTTGGATAGAGGGTATTAAATACACTTTTTTAAGGTTAAAAAAGAGTTTAAATTATGAACAATATCACTTTTATGACCATTGAATTATGTTCATGTTAAAGGGTGGAGTGACTTAATATTTTTATTCCATTTAATAATGATGATGTTTCACACAAGAATTCTACTGTTGAAGATTTAATTGTACTTTGTGGACACTGATGTCAGTGTTTATGTAGAGGGAGAGTGTAGGGTCATAAAAAATCAATCTGGCTGTCCATTATAATGAAATACTATCTTCTGAAAGGTTTTTTTTTTTTAGTATTTACAAACAATAAACTTATTTCAACCCAGTATTAGAAATTAGTGATTATTATTAATCTTTTATCTACTCTTTAGTAGACAGTGGAACATATTAGAATTGGACATAATGCAGATAGTTCATATAGATGTGCAACACTATCACCATACATACTGTCTTTGTTAGGGTTTCTATTGCTGTGAAGAGACAACATGACCACGGCAACTCTTAAAAAGGAAAACATTTAATTGGGTTGGCTTACCTTTTCAGAGGTTTATCCATTATTATCATGGTATAGCATGGCGGCATGCAGGTAGACATGGTGTGGAGAAGGAGCTAAGAGTCCTACATCTTGACCACAGGCAGTGGGTCTGAGACACTTGAACATAGGAGACCTCAAAACCCACACCCACAGTGACACACCTCTCCCAACAAGGTCACACATCCTAATAATGCCACTCACTATGAGCTTATGGGGGTCAGTTATATTCAAACGACTACAGATACTTTGAATTAAAATGTAATAATTTTTCTTTTGTATTGTTGTCAATAGATTTTTGTTGTTGTTGTTTTGAGACAGGGTTTCTCTGTGTAGCCTTCGCTGTCCTAAAACTTGCTCTGTAGATGAGTCTGGTCTTGAAATCAAGATCTGTTTGCGTCTGCCTCCTGAGTGCATGGACTGAAGGCCAGCAGTGTTAATAGATTTTGTCTCTATACAACGTTTGCAAACTGTAGTTACTGCACTTTTTATACGACACTTGTGAGAAACTTGCTCATTTCTCTTTCTCTCTCTCTCTCTCTCTCTCTCTCTTTTGTGTGCCAAGTTTAACTTAAAAGACTGAGTCTAAAGTCTACAAATTCCAGAAAATCAACTCCTACAATTTTGTTAGTACCTTTATTTTATTTTATATTTTTTAATATAATTTTTATATTTTAATTTCTAGATGAAAAAGGGTCAAAAAATGAAATGGGATGGGGAAGGGTGATATCTTAGTAGAGAATGGGGAAATCTTCATTTGCTATGGATGCTCCAAAATGTGACATTTCTCAATATGGGTTTTAACGAAAATGCTAGCAACTAAGGAGGTAAGATGCACTTGTGTCTTTTTGTTGAAGGTTGAAAAAACAAAGACGCATGCAAGGAATGGAAGAGACGAAGCAAAACACCCCTATGAAGCTGTTGTTTTTACTGCTACTGCTGCATCTACTGCTGCTGCTGCTGCTGCTGCTACTGCTGCTGCTGCTGCTGCATCTACTGCTGCTTCTGCAGCATCTACTGCTGCTGGTGCTGCTGTTGTTGCTGCTTCCATTGTGGATGAACTGGTTCTACAGAGAAAATCTGGAGAAATCAGTAACCAGAGATTTCTTATTATGGAGAATGCAGAGCATGATGGGTAAGAGCATAATATTTAGTAGTAGATAACTGCTATTGTCCTATAAAAATTCTAATTTGGGATAATTTTCATATGACAAATTTTATGCTTTTACTAGTGCATAAAGTTATATTGTTAAGGATTTTATTCAAAAGGTAATAATCAGGGTTGTCATAATGGCTGGTTTTGTGTATCAATTTGAGGCAAGCTAGAGTCATCAGAGAGGAAGGAGCTTCAGTTGAGGAAATGCCTCCATGAGATCCAACTGTAAAGCATTTTCTCAATTAGTGATCAATGGGGTAGAGCCCCACCCATGGTGGGTGGTGCCATCCCTGGGCTGTTGGTCCTAGGTTCTAGAAGAAAGCAGGCTAAGCCCTATAGAGTTGGGCACTAAATTGCTACACTGTGCTAAATGCAAAATGATGTTAATGAAATAAAGTGTATTTTTAATGATGTCATCACCCATATACAAGATATTTTGTTATATATTACACTTATTGATTCTATTCAAATCTTTATGTGGTAGGAGGATTTTTTTCATTCTGATTTCATTAAGAAATGTAATAAAGTTTTTAGGATATTGTGCATCACATGCTGTGCAAACAGAATTCTGAGATGTGAATTCTCTTCTCTAATTGACAAGCTGTTTGCATTTGGGCAAATTACTTGGTATTTCTTTGTCTAGATTATTGCTTTAGAAAATGCCTAACACATCCTCTATCTAACAAATTTGAAATTAGTTCAACCCATTTACAGTAATTAGAATAATGTACTGCAATTGCAAAGTCTATCCTGAACATGTACTTCTTAACATTGTTATTAAATTGTTTCCTTCATGTAAGGAATTAATTCATTTTTCAAATAGATTTTAGTGTTTGTAAAAGTTTAATATTTTTTGAAAAGCATTACTCTTGTTTATTGTTGTCTATCAAAATGCAGAGAACATTAGTATTTTTCCTATATATACTTAATAAGTAGCATCGCCCAAATGGATAGCTTTCTATAAATAATTAATAGTTTCCTGGAATTAATTTGTGCTTTTTGTAGGCCCCGAAAGAAAACATCTAAGAAAAAACATAAGGTATTGTGAAAAGAATCAAAAGTATTGCTTTATTCACCGTGTCATATAAAAGGCAGTAAAATCTTATAAATCTCTAAATTAAAATACATTATAAAACATAAAGTGAAGAAGTATAAAGAGCCCCAAATCCCTACACATCAGGAATCTCAATACTTACATGTCGAAGGCAGGGGGATTCCATGAGTGTGGGTCCAAATGATAGTATATTGTGAATTCTAGGCCAGTGTGGGACACAGATAAAGACCCTGCCTCAAAAATATAAACAAAATAAAAGGTAAAGAGAATATGGAATCTTTTTGTCTAAAACCACCTGTTTTGAAATTATGTTTAAGAAAAAGTAGCTATTGAGAAAAGTATCCATTTTATTTTTAAATTCTAGACAGTAACCAAGAACAATGACAATAGGCTTTAATGTTTGGGGTTCTGGGGGACCTCATTGGCCAAAAACTCTAAAAAAAGAAACCCATTCCTGGCACTGGCTTTTGAGTTGTTAGTTTCTGGTATCTAAAAGGGGTGCTGTTGCCATGTTATTGGGTAGCTCCATTTTAACTCTCTATGTGGAAGCGTCTACAGTAGTAGGTTTCCATATGTCTTTTTTGAAAGGTCTTTAGTATTATTTATCCCTCTCCCAAGTTCCCTCCTCTACCCTACCCTTTGCTCCTCAACCCCACTTTAACCCTTCCTGTTTAATTATTCCCTTGTGAATACTTTACACCTATGCTTTCTAGCTCTCTCCTTAAAAGCACCTGGCCACGACCCCTCAGTAAGTCACTGAGCTCTTCGGGTATTCCAAATTAAACACACATACTTGAAATTCAAAGCTACCATTCACAGATTAGAGGGAACATCTGGCATCTCTCTTTTTGGGTCTGGGTTACTTCACTCAGAATTTAGAATGGTTATCTCCAGCTCCATCCATTTACCTACAAATTTCATAATGATATTTGTGTTAATAGCTGAATAAATTTCCATTGTGCAAATGCACCACATTTTTGATGTCCACGTCCACTCATCAACTTATGGCCATTTAGGCTGTTTCCATTTCCTACCTATTGTGAGTAAAGCAGCAATGAACATGAATGAGCAAGTATCTTTAGAGTAGGATGTGGAGCCTTTGTGTGTATTCCAGAGAGTTGTATAGTTGGAACTTACGGTAAATCTATTTTTAGCTCTTTGAGAAACTTGCACACTAATTTACATAGTTGTTGCATCCATTTGTATTCCCACCAGCAATGAATAGATGTTACTGTTTCCCCATATTCATTTATAGGCCTTTGCTTTGTTGACCTTAGACATTCTGACTTGGGTGAAATGAGTTCTCAAAGAACATTAAGTGGCATTTTCCTGAAGACACCACCCTCTTGAGTCATAGAGCATGACACAATCAAGCTGGGACGGATGGAAGCTTTATTTCTCTCCAGTGGTTGACTTCCATAGTGCTGAAAGGTGCTATGCAATCTACTGCAGGAGAAATGGAATCATCAGCCTGACTTAGCTGTGAACACTGTGAGCTACTACAGTAATAACTGGCCTGGCCAGCTATGCCCACTGGTGTAGTAGTGGCTTTATCATCCTAGGAGCAAACAGCTACTTTCTGAAAGATTGTATTTAAAGTTTACTCCATGAGACAAGCCCATACCTGCACAATTACTGGCCCAAGAACTTATGGCTAGCTGGGCCATTGGGTCATAGGCCCTAATGAAGAACCTACTATTAGTATGCTGCTAAATGGACATACTATTAAACTGACTTCTAATAATTTGTAATGCTCACAGATCAATGTACCTCTCGACCTTCATCTAAGAAGCTTCTGTTTGCAATAAATGGTGTTTAACACAGTAACCCAAATCAGGCTATTGTGCAAAGAATAAGAGACTTCAGAAATGCTCAACCTTAAACCTCAATCCCACTCCCAATGCTCCACAGTCATTGCAGAAGAGGGTCAGAAAGGGTATAAGAGCCAGAGATAGTTGATGACTACAAGCAAACATTATTATCTAAACACAGAAGGGCAGTTTCACATATGAACTCACAGTAGTTGTAGCAACATGCATTAGACCTGTGTAAGCTAAGCCAGCCCAAATCCCAACATGAAGAGGAGCATTAGCTACACAATCCCACTACTAGCTGTGAAGCCACTGGTAGGCACTAGTTGCTGGGAGAGACAGGTAGCCCCTGGTTGTGGAAGGTAGCACATGTAAGCATTTTTGGACGGTATGAATTGATCTTGAAGGGTTAAAAAACAAGGACACAAGTTGAATGTGTAGGGAAGGAGGGTGAGTCTGGGAAGAGTTGGGGGAGGAGGTAAACATGATCAAAAACATTGTATAAAACGCTTAAAGAACTAATAAAATGTATCAATTTAAAAAAAGATTTCTCTTCTGGGGTTCCTTTGGTTTTGTTTATATAAAGCAAGTAATTGCTACTTTTGTATATTATGTGGTATGAATATCAAAGGTATTTTATAATACTATTTATCTTTTAGGTAACAAAAGAAGTAAGAGCTATGGTTGATGTAACTCAGTCATCTGAACCAGTCTCAGAGAATGGTGAGTTATTTAATTGCAAAAACACTTTAAAGTTAATTTTATTGGAATATGTATGCAAATCAGCTGTCTAGTCCGTCTTACTTTTCAAGGTTTTCACTGTTCTAGATACTCCACATCCCCATGTAATTTTTCTTT